>CAXAKX010001025.1:5000-16874 GCA_963969525.1 Ontholestes murinus
ACGATGATACATATCGTTTTATTCGTTCGAGCCGCCGTCGTTTTCTCATCACACACACATCGTGTGCTGTTGTGTTGTCGTTGTTGATGTGTTGTTTGCACGTATGTCTGCATGTGACACGAGCATAGGCTTGCTTCGTGTCCAGTTATCAGACTTATTTGGGCACGCACACACACACACGCCGCGCAGCACACAACCGTGTGTGATAAACGAGCGCCCGAACATACACGGATAAATACATGTTGTACATCAATGTGCGCACTAAAGTACGTGTACGTGTACGTACGTCGTGATCGTACACCTCGAAAATATGCATTCATTTATTCATATATTTGAAGAAATTAAAATTGATAATTTTTTTTGATGATGATGTGATGATGTGTGTGTGTGTATAGAGCAGAGACGCCGAAAATCGTCGGGTCGGTCTCTGTTCGCGCACATCAGTTCACATAATATATTTTCATCATCGAGAGAGAGAGACACACACAAAAATAAAAAAAAAAAACCACCACACACAGACTATCTCGTTCGATCTTATCATCGCATGTTGTTGTGAAAGAAGAACGAGTGTTGTGAGTGTTGTGTGTGTGGAGAAAAAGAGGCGACTAAAACCATTACTACTTCTTACATTAGTTTAGTTGTAGAGTTAATGGGCGGCAGGTACACCTATTTTTATTAACAACACAAAAATTTATTTTAACAACGAACGAAAGGAGAAGAGTACATTGTACACATTTTTTTTTTTTTTTTAACAAAAATAATGTGGGTGTTCTTAAAATTATTACGAACGAAAAATGTTAATAAATTAATAAAATATTTATTTCATCCATCATCATACCAGTTTTATTCAGCCACAGCAGTTAAACATAAAATAACAATAATATAAATAATAAATAAAAATATTAATTGATGATATGATGATATATAATAATAATGCTGCTGGTAAAAATTACAATGGATAAACGATATTTTTTTTTTAAATGATCGATGGGCGTTATTCTGTACACGAATGGACATCAGATCTGCGGCCGTTATTCGGTACACGAATAGGCATCACATCTGCGGCCGTTATTCGGTACACGAATAGGGATCACATTTGCGGCCGCTATTCGGTACGTAAAGTGATATAATTAATTACCGTTTTTCTGTACCCATATCCGTAACGAATGTATGTTAAATAAGGCGTGAGTGGTGGTTAAATTTCGCAATTTTCACACTTACCACCAATGTTTCCTTTCGTTTCGAACGAGCGAATGGACGAATTTTATATTATCGTATAGTAAAAGAACTTTCGACAGTCATCCGGTACCGGTGTGCGATTGACCTATATGTGGCGGCCGGTGGGTCGATGTGCACGATGCTAAAAGCGAAATTTCGATCGACACGAAATAATTTCGAAATTTTTACCACGGTTCGCATTTATTTCCGCTCGTCGATGTGTCCTTTCGTATCGCGTAAGCGAATTAACGAATATTATATTTTAATATTATAAAAATAATTTCGACAAGAAATAATTTCGAAACTTTTACCACGGTTCGCAATTTATTTCCGCTCGTCGATCTTTTTTCCTTACGTTTCGTGCGAGCGAACGAACGAACGAACGAATATTATATTATCGAATGATAAAAGAAATTTCGACAGTCATTCTGTACCGGTGTGGCGGTCGGTCGGTGTGCACGGTGCGAAAAGCGAAATTTCGATCGACACGAAATAATTACGAAATTTTTACCACGGTTCGCATTTATTTCCGCTCGTCGATGTGTCCTTTCGTATCGCGTAAGCGAATTAACGAATATTATATTTTAATATAATAAAAATAATTTCTGCCGTTATTCGGTACCTATGTACGAAAAACCTATATGTGGCGGTCGGTCGGTCGGTGTGCACGGAGCTAAAACCGAAATTTCGACAAGAAATAATTTCGAAATAATTTCGAAACTTTTACCACGGTTCGCAATTTATTTCCGCTCGTCGATCTTTTTTCCTTACGTTTCGTGCGAGCGAACGAACGAACGAACGAATATTATATTATCGAATGATAAAAGAAATTTCGACAGTCATTCTGTACCGGTGTGGCGGTCGGTCGGTGTGCACGGTGCGAAAAGCGAAATTTCGATCGACACGAAATAATTACGAAATTTTTACCACGGTTCGCATTTATTTCCGCTCGTCGATGTGTCCTTTCGTATCGCGTAAGCGAATTAACGCATATTATATTTTAATATTATAAAAATAATTTCGACAAGAAATAATTTCGAAACTTTTACCACGGTTCGCAATTAATTTCCGCTCGTCGATCTTTTTTCCTTACGTTTCCTGCGAGCGAGCGAACGAACGAATATTATATTATCGAATGATAAAAGAAATTTCGACAGTCATTCTGTACCGGTGTGGCGGTCGGTCGGTGTGCACGGTGCGAAAAGCGAAATTTCGATCGACACGAAATAATTACGAAATTTTTACCACGGTTCACATTTATTTCCGCTCGTCGATGTGTCCTTTCGTATCGCGTAAGCGAATTAACGAAAATTTTATTTTAATAAAATAAAAATAATTTCTGCCGTTATTCTGTACATGTGTACGAAAAATATATATGTGAGGCGGTCGGTCGGTGTGCACGATGCCAAAAGCGTTATTCGGTACGGGCGTGCGAAATAATTGTACGCGGCGGTCGGTCGGTGTGCACGATGCTAAAAGCGTTACTCGGTACCTGTGTGCGAAAAACCTAAAGTCGAACGTTTTGACTTCGGTCCGCTTTATTTCCACTCGCCGATCTGTCCTTTCGCATCGCGTAAGCGAATTAACGAAAATTTTATTTTAATAAAATAAAAATAATTTCTGCCGTTATTCCGTACCTATGTACGAAAAATATATATGTGAGGCGGTCGGTCGGTGTGCACGATGCCAAAAGCGTTATTCGGTACGGGCGTGCGAAATAATTGTACGCGGCGGTCGGTCGGTGTGCACGATGCTAAAAGCGTTATTCGGTACCTGTGTGCGAAAAACCTAAAGTCGAACGTTTTCACTTCGGTCCGCTTTATTTCCACTCGCCGATCTGTCCTTTCGCATCGCGTAAGCGAATTAACGTAAATTTTATTTTATTAAAATAAAAATAATTTCTGCCGTTATTCGGTACCTGTGTACGAAAAACATATATATGAGGCGGTCGGTCGGTGTGCACGATGCCAAAAGCGTTATTCGGTACGGGCGTGCGAAATAATTGTACGCGGCGGTCGGTCGGTGTGCACGATGCTAAAAGCGTTATTCGGTACCTGTGTGCGAAAAACCTAAAGTCGAACGTTTTCACTTCGGTCCGCTTTATTTCCACTCGCCGATCTGTCCTTTCGCATCGCGTAAGCGAATTAACGAAAATTTTATTTTATTAAAATAAAAATAATTTCTGCCGTTATTCGGTACCTGTGTACGAAAAACATATATATGAGGCGGTCGGTCGGTGCGAATAAGCGAATTGACGAAAATTTTATTTTAATATAATAAAAATAATTTCTGCCGTTATTCGGTACCTGTGTACGAAAAACATATATATGAGGCGGTCGGTCGGTGCGAATAAGCGAATTGACGAAAATTTTATTTTAATAAAATAAAAATAATTTCTGCCGTTATTCCGTACCTATGTACGAAAAATATATATGTGAGGCGGTCGGTCGGTGTGCACGATGCCAAAAGCGTTATTCGGTACGGGCGTGCGAAATAATTGTACGCGGCGGTCGGTCGGTGTGCACGATGCTAAAAGCGTTATTCGGTACCTGTGTGCGAAAAACCTAAAGTCGAACGTTTTCACTTCGGTCCGCTTTATTTCCACTCGCCGATCTGTCCTTTCGCATCGTGTAAGCGAATTAACGAAAATTTTATTTTATGAAAATAAAAATAATTTCTGCCGTTATTCGGTACCTGTGTACGAAAAACATATATATGAGGCGGTCGGTCGGTGCGAATAAGCGAATTGACGAAAATTTTATTTTATTAAAATAAAAATAATTTCTGCCGTTATTCGGTACCTATGTACGAAAAATATATATGTGAGGCGGTCGGTCGGTGTGCACGATGCCAAAAGCGTTATTCGGTACGGGCGTGCGAAATAATTGTACGCGGCGGTCGGTCGGTGTGCACGATGCTAAAAGCGTTATTCGGTACCTGTGTGCGAAAAACCTAAAGTCGAACGTTTTCACTTCGGTCCGCTTTATTTCCACTCGCCGATCTGTCCTTTCGCATCGTGTAAGCGAATTAACGAAAATTTTATTTTATTAAAATAAAAATAATTTCTGCCGTTATTCGGTACCTGTGTACGAAAAACATATATATGAGGCGGTCGGTCGGTGCGAATAAGCGAATTGACGAAAATTTTATTTTATTAAAATAAAAATAATTTCTGCCGTTATTCGGTACCTGTGTACGAAAAACATATATATGAGGCGGTCGGTCGGTGCGAATAAGCGAATTGACGAAAATTTTATTTTATTAAAATAAAAATAATTTCTGCCGTTATTCGGTACCTGTGTACGAAAAACATATATATTAGGCGGTCGGTCGGTGCGAATAAGCGAATTGACGAAAATTTTATTTTAATATAATAAAAATAATTTCTGCCGTTATTCGGTACCTGTGTACGAAAAACATATATATGAGGCGGTCGGTCGGTGTGCACGATGCTAAAAGCGTTATTCGGTACGGGCGGGCGAAAAACTTATATGCGGCGGTCGGTCGGTGTGCACGATGCCGAGAGCGTTATTCGGTACCTGTGTGCGAGAGACATATATATATGGTGGTGCACGGTGCGATGAGCGAATTTTCATTTTACGCAAATAAAGTCGAGTATTACGCTTCGTTTCGTCTTGTTTCACACACAAATGATATTTTCGGGCAGTGCTAAGTGGAAAAATAAAAATAAAATTTCTCGCCGTTATTCTGTACAAATATGCATCAAACAGCTGTATGGGCGGTGCAGGTCGAAAGCGTTATTCGGTACCGGTGTGCGAAAAACCTAATGTCGAACGTTTTAACTTCGGTCCGCTTTATTTCCACTCGCCGATGTGTCCTTTCGTATCGAGTAAGCGAATTAACGAAAATTTTATTTTAATAAAATAAAAATAATTTCTGCCGTTATTCGATACCTATGTACGAGAAACATATATATGAGGCGGTCGGTCGGTCGGTCGGTCGGCGCGCACGATGCTAAAAGCGTTATTCGGTACGGGCGTGCGAAAAACTTAAATGCGGCGGTCGGTCGGTGCGCACGATGCCGAAAGCGTTATTCGGTACCTGTGTGCGAGAGACATATATATGGTGGTGCACGGTGCGATGAGCGAATTTTCGATTTACGCAAATAAAGTCGAGTATTACGCTTCGTTTCGTCTTGTTTCACACACAAATGATATTTTCGGGCAGCGCTAGGTGGAAAAATAAAAATTTAATTTCTCGCCGTTATTCTGTACAAATATGCATCAAACAGCTATATGGGTGGTGCAGGTCGTTCGGGTGAAAAGTGGAAGATTGAAAAAGAACGACCAGGCGAGCAGTATATGTATATATATCGCAAAGAAACGCCGAAATAAATATCCTTTTGGCTTTAATAAACCGTCGCATGGGTAAAATAAAATTTTTAACAAATTTTTGCCCTATGCGACGGACGGAGAGACGAACGACGAACAACGGCGGGCGACGACACACGGCAACGGGCGACGACACAACAACCAGTGTAGTGTAATGCCATTATATACGTTACGTGTAATAAGTCGGCCGGCGTGTTTTTAGTTTTTATCTCTTGTGGGGGAACGCGAGGTCTCAGTGTGTTCACCAAGCTGCTACTTCTCTAGTATTATATATAATATATAATAAGAAGATGTGTGTGGTTTTGCGTGTTCGGTGTGCCTCATATAATCGTTCCCCATCATATTAATACACATAAAATATCATCATCGTCTGTTGAAAATAAAATCACGGCCTCACGTGTCTGGACAGTTCGATGTATTTAATAAAACGACGACGAACCGGAGAGACGAACGACGAACAACGGCGGGCGACGACACACGGCAACGGGCGACACAACAACACCAGTGTAGTAGTGTAATGCCATTATATACGTTACGTGTAATAAGTCGGCCGGCGTGTTTTTAGTTTTTATCTCTTGTGGGGGAACGCGAGGTCTCAGTGTGTTCACCAAGCTGCTACTTCTCTAGTATTATATATAATATATAATAAGAAGATGTGTGTGGTTTTGCGTGTTCGGTGTGCCTCATATAATCGTTCCCCATCATATTAATACACATAAAATATCATCATCGTCTGTTGAAAATAAAATCACGGCCTCACGTGTCTGGACAGTTCGATGTATTTAATAAAACGACGACGAAACCGGAGAGACGAACGAGGAACAACGGCGGGCGACGACACACGGCAACGGGCGACACAACAACACCAGTGTAGTAGTGTAATGCCATTATATACGTTACGTGTAATAAGTCGGCCGGCGTGTTTTTAGTTTTATCTCTTGTTTGGGGGAACGCCGAGGTCTCAGTGTTGCACCAATCTGCTACTCTATTATAATATATAATAAGATGTGTGTGGTTTGTGTGTCGGTTGTGCCTCATACAAAAATCGTTCCCCGTATTTTACTACATATATAAATATATATCATCATCGTGTTATTATCGTCTGTTGAAAATAAAATCACGGCCTCGCCGTGTCTGGACAGTTCGATGTTTTAATAAAACGAGACGCGAGAAATCAGTTGCCGCCCGAGGAAATTTTTTTCTTGTCTCTCACCCACCATATATATATACCGTCTGTTGAATATAAAATCACGGCCTCGCCGTGTCCGGACAGTTCGGTGTTGAAAACTCTAACAGGTAGTTTGAACCTGTCCGAATAGCACGTTCGCGGGACCCATTTCGTATATTCGTTTATGCGTATGGCCCTTATGCGAGCAACATGTAGACTGAACATGTAATATTTTTAAAGTAGCGGTGCGTAAAAACTCCGTGAAAATTCAAATGCAATAACTCACCGAATTCCGAGCGAGAATGAAAACTTATGTTGATTGAAATATATATATCATCATAAAGTCAGACGTTCGGGGGACCCGAGCGCGTGGTCCCCTTGGCCGAGACGATGATTTTCAATCTAACGAACAATGATGTTTTTTGTAGTGTGTGTAAGCCTTGGCGAGATGTGAAATTTATAAAATTTCTCTTCTCTCTCATGCCATATATATGATATATTGATGCATTTCGGAGTTGTGTGGACCGAGAGTCTCTCCACTCCTATTCTTGGTGTTCACACCGCCGGCCGGCCGCCGTGTGCTCGTGTACATGTGCCGTCGTGTGCTGACGTGTGTGTCTCCGGGCGCATTATCAAACAAAAAAATTCGTGGGTCTGCATAAATGTGTGAACGTCTAGTCGCAATATCGCCGTAGCACAACCGCCGCCCCGCGTTTCGTGTCTTTTACACAAGTTGCATCACGTCCACCGTCTTGACCCCGCCACAGGGGCGGGATAGGTGTTTTACTGGCGTGCTCTGTATACCAATGGAGTGACACGTTAACGTCGGGGGTCCGTGCACGCGTAAACCGGGATATGTGCGATGTTCCGTTCAGCAGAGAGCAGAATTACGAATTCTTGGTGTTCACACCGCCGGCCGGCCGCCGTGTGCTCGTGTACATGTGCCGTCGTGTGCTCACGTGTGTGTCTCCGGGCGCATTATCAAACAAAAAAAGTCGTGGGTCTGCATAAATGTGTGAACGTCTAGTCGTAATATCGCCGTAGCACAACCGCCGCCCCGCGTTTCGTGTCTTTTACACAAGTTGCATCACGTCCACCGTCTTGACCCCGCCACAGGGGCGGGATAGGTGTTTTACTGGCGTGCTCTGTATACCAATGGAGTGACACGTTAACGTCGGGGGTCCGTGCACGCGTAAACCGGGATATGTGCGATGTTCCGTTCAGCAGAGCAGAATTTCGAACCACCTCTTTATTATAAATAAATGAGCTCGTCGTTACACCGGGCGCGCGCGCGCGTAAGCGCCGCCGCTCGAGTGTGCGCGACTAAACACAGCTCCCTGGTTGATCCTGCCAGTAGTCATATGCTTGTCTCAAAGATTAAGCCATGCATGTCTCAGTACAAGCCAAATTAAGGTGAAACCGCGAAAGGCTCATTAAATCAGTTATGGTTCCTTAGATCGTACCACTTATCCTTGGATAACTGTGGTAATTCTAGAGCTAATACATGCAAACAGAGTTCCGACCGGAGACGGAAGGAGCGCTTTTATTAGATCAAAACCAATCGGTGTCGGACGCGAGTCCGTTCATCGTACAACTTGGTGAATCTGAATAACTTATTGCTGATCGCACGGTCTCGCACCGGCGACGCATCTTTCAAATGTCTGCCTTATCAACTGTCGATGGTAGGTTCTGCGCCTACCATGGTTGTAACGGGTAACGGGGAATCAGGGTTCGATTCCGGAGAGGGAGCCTGAGAAACGGCTACCACATCCAAGGAAGGCAGCAGGCGCGCAAATTACCCACTCCCGGCACGGGGAGGTAGTGACGAAAAATAACGATACGGGACTCATCCGAGGCCCCGTAATCGGAATGAGAACACTCTAAACCTTTTAACGAGGATCAATTGGAGGGCCAGTCTGGTGCCAGCAGCCGCGGTAATTCCAGCTCCAATAGCGTATATTAAAGTTGTTGCGGTTAAAAAGCTCGTAGTCGAATCTGTGTCCCGCGCCGCCGGTTCATCGCTCGCGGTGTCCAACTGGCGTGCCCGCGGGACGTCCTGCCGGTGAGCTTAGCCCGCGAGGGCGGCTCAACTTGAAATCCCATCGCGGTGCTCTTCACTGAGTGTCGAGGTGGGCCGGCACGTTTACTTTGAACAAATTAGAGTGCTTAAAGCAGGCTAAAACTTCGCCTGAATACTTAGTGCATGGAATAATAGAATAGGACCTCGGTTCTATTTTGTTGGTTTTCGGAACCCCGAGGTAATGATTAATAGGAACGGATGGGGGCATTCGTATTGCGACGTTAGAGGTGAAATTCTTGGATCGTCGCAAGACGGACTAAAGCGAAAGCATTTGCCAAAAACGTTTTCATTGATCAAGAACGAAAGTTAGAGGTTCGAAGGCGATCAGATACCGCCCTAGTTCTAACCATAAACGATGCCAGCCAGCGATCCGCCGACGTTCCTCCGATGACTCGGCGGGCAGCTTCCGGGAAACCAAAGCTTTTGGGTTCCGGGGGAAGTATGGTTGCAAAGCTGAAACTTAAAGGAATTGACGGAAGGGCACCACCAGGAGTGGAGCCTGCGGCTTAATTTGACTCAACACGGGAAACCTCACCAGGCCCAGACACCGGAAGGATTGACAGATTGAGAGCTCTTTCTTGATTCGGTGGGTGGTGGTGCATGGCCGTTCTTAGTTGGTGGAGTGATCTGTCAGGTTAATTCCGATAACGAACGAGACTCTAGCCTGCTAACTAGGCGTACTTTCGACATCTCAAAGGTCGGCGTCGGTATCGTCACGGTCGTGCAAACGGTCGTGCGTGCCGCTCGTTTGATTTTTACTGTCGGCGTACAATCAATTCTTCTTAGAGGGACAAGTGGCTTTTAGCCGCACGAGAATGAGCAATAACAGGTCTGTGATGCCCTTAGATGTTCTGGGCCGCACGCGCGCTACACTGAAGGAGACAGCGTGTCCTCCCTGGCCGAAAGGTCCGGGTAACCCGCTGAACCTCCTTCGTGCTAGGGATTGGGGCTTGCAATTGTTCCCCATGAACGAGGAATTCCCAGTAAGCGCGAGTCATAAGCTCGCGTTGATTACGTCCCTGCCCTTTGTACACACCGCCCGTCGCTACTACCGATTGAATGATTTAGTGAGGTCTTCGGACCGGTACTCGGTGACGTTTCGACGTTCGTCGATGTTGCTGGGAAGATGACCAAACTTGATCATTTAGAGGAAGTAAAAGTCGTAACAAGGTTTCCGTAGGTGAACCTGCGGAAGGATCATTAACGTATTTTTGTGTCGCACAATATATGTGTGTACGCGAAACAGATACACTGACGATCTGACGTTCGGCTTCTCGCATCTGAAAAACTCGTATATTTATATACGTAGAACTGATGCGTCGAAGCGTATTACTCACACTGTATTTTTGTACACACAACAACACACTGTGTGTGTACTCTATATACGAACCGGACGTTCGCATCTCTCTCGTTTTGACCGACCGATCGACGATATCATACCAGATATGATATATCCGATCTCGGTTGACTCGTGTGGCTGATCCGTCGTCTGTTTGAAAGAAACATAAAAAGACACTGAAGTTTTGGGAGTATATATCCCATTCTTCCAGAGAGGGATGCTCGCATCGCGCCGCCTTACTACGGATGCATTCTGTATGGGCGCGCGCGCGGTCCGTCATCCGTTATAACAAACATATTTATTTTAAATAAAATATACTACCGATTGTAACCACCAGAGAGATAATATTACATATATATATTATATATACATATACAAATAATAAATATTGGCACAAACAAACAAACAAACAAACAAACAAAAACGAGCACGGACGATGTACGTACGCGTACACGTGCTGCGTCTCATGGGACCGCTCGTAGGAAGGCCGAGCGGTCCTCAGTCACCCGCCATCTGAAATGTTTGTTGATGCGGTGTGGCACTGGGTGTTCGCATCTCGAGATTCGAGAAAATACAACAAACACGATAATAATGTGCGTTGTATGTGTATCTTATCGACGAGAGATCCGTCACCTTGCTTTTACATATAAAAATATATATATATATATATATATTAATATAATACATTGTGCGATATGTACGAAGACATATGTCGAGAAAACACACGTTGGGTGTTCGCATCTCGAATTGCCGAGATCCGTCATCTGTTTTTGTTCCGGGCACCCTGGTTTTGTTACGGTTGTTTTATAACGCTTCACTGTGTAAATTCAACTGTAAAATGGGTTTTGAATGTATTTCGCCCGGCCACACTTTATTTCTCGAAAATGTCGACAATTTTTCTGTTTACGACGATAAAACACAATAGTATCCGCCTGTTGGAGAAAAAGTATATGCGCAGTTAGTATTTGGGGGATGTGTCGGAGTCGTGGTCCGGTATCAGTGGTACCGTTCGCCCGGACACAAGCGGTGAGTGTTGTACACAAACACGCGCGCACACTTGGTCATCGCCGGTGTAATAACCAACCGCGCCGAGAGCGCGGGGCGGTCCTGTGCCAGTGGTGTACTCACGAACGCACGCTTGTTCGGCGATTCGAGACGACGATTCCAAGGAATACACGACTCTGGCCGCTAGTCACACACCACCACTAGTAGTAGTAGTAGGTGTATGGCCCGGCGCCTCCTCGAAAACTGTCCGTTGCGAAAATTTTGTCGACAGTGGGTGAACGTGCACGCACACATTTCACACACATTATTAATAATGTCAGTCACCAAGTGTTGTAGAATACAAGATCGGAGGTTCGCCTCTGACTCGTTTCTCAAAACGCTCTAGTACACTACCCTGAACGGTGAATCACTTGGCTCGTGGGTCGATGAAGAACGCAGCTAATTGCGCGTCTTATTGTGAACTGCAGGATACATGAACATCGACATTTCGAACGCACATTGCGGTCCTTGGATACTGTTCCTGGACCATTCCTGGCTGAGGGTCGTTTCTATTTCCAAGACTGTCCGGTTCTCTAACGCACTGTCCGTGGCACTTTCGCGCTGAAAAACGCTCGTGGTGTGTGTGATGTGCGTTTGTGGGGAACGTCGGGACCAAATTGGAGGTTCGCTGTTTTTCGTCTCGACGAAAGATCCGTCCTCTTAAATCAAAAAC
>CAXAKX010001026.1:0-37250 GCA_963969525.1 Ontholestes murinus
GACCATAGATTCCTGAGGTCAAAATATGACGTACTTAACGCAACTTATCTATATCCAAAAATTTACGGTTAAGCCGGAATTTGGCTTCAAAGTTTAATTTTTTTTATTTCTTTTGTTTATAACAATTGAACGCTTTATTTGATTTGAATAAAATTTATTTTTAATAACTACCATAATATAATACACCATTTCAGTTATTATGATTATTATTTAACTTAAGTAAAAACAAAATCTAGGTTTTCATCGAATCGAAAATAAATGTTTTTCGTGGCCGTCTTTCTTTAAAAAATGTAAATTATGTATAATAATAATTATTTAGTGTCTTTTAACAATTAATTTTTAACTTTATTATAGTTCATAAATATTCATATTTGGAACAAACAGCTATCTTGTTTGTATTAGGATTTGGCAAAGAAAATTGTTTGAAAAGTGTTAGATGTTGTTTTGATTTATTTTTATTAATTGATATTATTTAATTTTTATTCAAGTGAGTAAGTTTATTTGCTTATTAGTGAGTGCATTATGAGTATATTATATTCATATTTTATTTTTTTGTACAAAAACTGTACAAGATATCAAAAACTAGTAAGAGTTAAAAAAAAAATTTAAATCTAATGCCCTTTAAAATAGATTTTTCTGGATTTTATTGGATGAACCAATAAAAAAATATTTTAGTTTTTAAGTGGTGGTACTACTGTTTTTTATACTTCCTGTCAATCACTAATGTTCACAATAACTGAAATGATGTATAATATTATGGTACTTATTAAAAATAAATTTCATTCAAATCAAATAAAGCGTTCAATTGTTATAAATAAAAGAAATAAAAAATTTTGAAACTTTGAAGACAAATTTCGGCTTAACCGTAAATTTTTGGATATAGATAAGTTGCGTTAAATCATCATATTTTGACCCCAGGAATCTATGGTTAAGCCATTTCCCCGCATTAAGGGGACACCCTGTGTAGTTAAGTTTCACTAATTGAGAATTGTTTTTAAAAACTTTTTATTCTACTATTCCCTAATGGATTACAACATGTTTACTTTTCAAGAGCCAGAATTATACTGTCTTAATTGTGGGAGCACAAAATGTAGCGTTTGGAAAAACTGCATGATAAGATGCGGCGCAGCTGCCCTGGAATCCGCTTATTCGGCTCCGTGGATGACACGTGCGGGACATAATTCCTCCCTCCTTAGGTTTGAACGTCCACGTTCAATTTGGCAAAGGGTGGATATTTTGAGTGTCCTCTAGATTTGGATCAGCCATCTCGATTCGAATGATTTTTCTTGGTTTGCAGAAAAGGTCGATTATGCGGCTTCTGAATTTGATGATCATGATAATGGTGAATTTTTGTAGGTTTAGCCTATATCAAAAATGATTCGATTAGAAAATATATTTAAAGATTGTTCTGAAATTGGAATTGTTTTGCCGTTATCACCGTCGCACAGTGGGATGAATGGGACTAAAACGCGCGCATGGGGTATTTTGTATGGTTATTCGATAGATGACTGTGAAATAATATGATTCTAAGGGGTTTTTAGCATTGCTGATTTAGAATATAAGCTCAGATTTGGAAAATTCAAAATGGCGGATCCAATATGGCGGAAAAAAACTGAAAATAGATTAATAATTAATAGATTTTTAGAATTATGTTTGGGGGTTTTTGGGATTGTTTATAACGAACTTAAAGTCAGGTTTTGCACATAAAAAAATGGCGGATCGAATATAATATATTAAAACTCGAATATGATTCTTATTTTTTTTTTATTGTACTTCACAGTCACTATCACAATTTTCGGAGATATTAAGCATATCCTGGACTTCGATAGGAAGATCTTTCTTCTTAATCGTACGATTTGTCGAAGCTCTCAATGTGTAAATGTAAGGATCAGATGTGAGCATAAATCTAATGAAAACATCTGTTAAATTTTCTGTTCTCGACATCTGCCTTGCTAATTGACTCCGAAATGTTTTAAAATCCTTACTCCTGTATTCCATGGCTTCTTCGGATAACATTCCTATGAAGAAAATAAATATAACTTATATCATTATTGATATCAAATATGTCGTTGTGTGTTATACTAATCAAAGCATACAAACCCGTTGGTACCACTGCGTGAGCTATTATTTCATATCCGTGAAGTAGTACTTTATGCACAGTGGGGCTCATTGGCCAGAAATTGTAATGTTTCACCAAAAGTTCAGCTGTCCGGTAAGCGTATTCCTTGAACTTTTTTGAGTCAAGTTCCTTGAAAATATTAATTGCCGTCAAGATGACATGGAACCTTTTCAAAATATCTTCATCAATCCCAAGAATAGTTGATGAGATCTCTATATTTTCAAACATTTTCTCGACGTATTTCCGTCATTGGACGAACCAAACCCTATATATAAAATTCAAGCTTTATGAACATATTCTTATTTTCATCAATTTAGTGTTTAACATATGATTAGTTGACATCAAGAAATAACAAACTATTATCGTTTTTTCAGCAAATTATAAAAGTGTACATATTGCAAACGTTTTTTTTGCAAATTTATTGTCTGAGTGTATTAATTATAGTTTTTTCTACAGATATCCTGATTGTCATACCTGGTTTTGGTGTGTCGACAATCAGACCAAGTTGTTCTCGAAATTTGCTTTGAATTTCTCTTTTTTTTGCTGCTATTATCTCCTTATGTTGAGAATCAAGTCTACCACTTTTCTGGCGCAATTTGGCTGGCAAAGCAAGTCTGTTTAAAATTTAAAAAAAAAACGTTTAGCAAAAAAAATTGGATGCAATAAACTTGGTTCTATTATAAAAATGTTGTGAATTACCTGTAGCTAATTTTCAGCAGAAATTCAAAAAAATATATTCTCGCATGCAACGGTGAAATTCCATACTTCAAGCGGTCCATTTGGATATCTTGATCGTTCGATAAATCGTTCAGTTTCTTTTGCCCCAAATCGCAGATATAACATTTCTAAAATTATGTGTCAATCAAATATACTGCAGATGATCTTAGTGTTTTTTTATATTGATATTTTGGAAAGAACTTGAAGAGATTTACATAATTAGAATTCCATACAAAGAGAATTTTTTACATACAGAACTAGCTTTGTTTCCTTCCAAAGTATTAATAATTTTCCTATCAATCATGGTTAGCAATAAAACGTGGCGAACGTGTATAGTCCTTTCCTGAAACTCAACTATTGTTGGGACAAGTAATGAAATCTGGATTTGCACTCATTCAGCCTCTGTTTTAATATTATCAACCGATTCCTTTTCATAAGCAATTCTAATCGATCTACATAACATGGAAGAAATCAGTGGTATTTTCAATTAATTATTACGGTAACAAAAATGTTGCTTATATCTGCTTGTTACCGCGTGGATGATGGACTCTTGTTTTCCCAAAGGATGTCTGAGTGGTCATTTGTGGTCAAACGTAAAGGCACCATTGTTGTAATTAATACCGATGAATCCGATGCAGGGTCCGATGCAAAAAGTTGTTTGTATTCGACATGCCCCGAACTGCCGTCAAAGCCCCACTTGTGATATAAAATCAATTACGTATGTATCATGTTTTGAGTAAATGTTAAGGCAAGTCTTGAAGCAGTATGATTCACCAAGCTTTGGATATTTACAACAGCTTCATTTTCTACGACAACCATATTTTGTGAATAGCAATCCAGTTTGGCTTTCCTTAATTTTTCGTAACTGGGAAATTGATAAGAAACTGAAAAATCAAATATAATTAAAGCAATAAGTTACTTAAAGTAATTCTATTGTATTTCGAGTTAAAATATGATACGATATTTACTCAAATAAATGTACCCTTATAAAATTGCTTACTGGGGTTATATTGATCCCAGAAATATGCATATGATACTACAAATAAGTACGGGCTTCAAGAGTTAATTACATGTACAACAATTTAATATAATAATAATAATAGTAAACTATTGATAATTTTCAACTTTTTATTTTACTCACTACAATTGTTTCGCTATTATTATATTTCTTCACCTGAAGAAGCTACAGTGTAGCGAATAATTGTATTGAGTAAAATAAAAAGTTGAAAATCATCAATAGTTTACTATTATTATTATATTAAGTGATAATGGATTTTCAAAATATAAGTGCCTCAACAATCAACGAAATTTAATATTATTTACCTTGAGCTTTTGAATTCAGCCGTAATCGCAGATATTTCTCTTTGGTTAAATTACAATCGAGGAATATAGCTAATGCCTTTTCATTGCTTATTTCTTTAGGTAGATTTGAAATTCTATTTAAATAGTCAAGAAAATTTGATGCAATATCTTCTGACAATGTGCAACGTACGGCCCGCGGGCCGGATCCGGCCCCTGACTTTTTATCCGGCCCGTAGCACAATTTTCAAATCGCACTAAACCTGGCCCTTGAAAGTAAAAAATATATGAGCCGTTTGTTTTGAAAGTGACCTAAGTCCATTTATGTTTAAATTGAGATATTTTTAAGTTTGCATTTCAATAATATTAAAAATATACGTATAGTAAAGCAATGTTCCACACTGCTTAAGGGGGAATTACTCTTTAGAAAATTCGACAATTCAATTTTTTTTTTTGCATTTTATTATAGTCGGGGGTTCTGAGAGTGTGTTTCGAAAATATTAATTTGAAATTCGTAGAACTCCCATAGTTACACAAGCTTAGGCTGCGGCGCGGTACTTATACCGTCGACTTTTATACCTCGACTGTTTTTCTGTTTTATGGTCCCCCCTTGTCTCTATGATCCCCCCTTGTATCTATGGCCCCGGTACAGCTGATTAAGGGTAAGTTACTCAAATCAGTTGTTATCTACCGTAAGTTCAACCGTATCAGTACTAAATGTATTGCACCCTTTGAACGCGTTTTTCTCGGAACGACATTTTGCAAGACGGGCGCACGTTTTTCTCAAAAACTATTGAACCGATTGACTTGCCGTTTGGCACACATATTGAAGGAACTTTCACTTATGGTTGGATCTAGGATTATTTTGATGGCTTGTATATTTCACTTTCAATCTGATGTTTTAGTTGAAAATTTTTCGGAAAAATTGAACTTTAATCTTTAAACAGCTGCCGTTTCTATAAAAATATGTGTACTTGTTTAGTTCTAGATCGGACGATAACTACACTCATATAGATTGAAAAAAAAATTGTTTTTTTATTTTAGACGATTAGCATCGCCACAACCCGTGCGCCCGATTGGACGAGCGTCTCACGCCGCGACATACATAACAGGGCATAACTTGTATACATTTCGATTAAGTAATTCCATAAAATTTATATTGTTAGTTTAATCATGTTTTAATATGAGTGAAAAATCCCAAAACTGTAGGTTTGATAGTTTTCACAGAAATAATTCCTAAAAATTACTCTCAAAACGGGCTTCAGGAGAGTAATACCCCCTTAAACGTATCTAAGAGCGTTAAATTTACAATTCCTATTAAAATAATAGCAAAAATTAAATGAGTAATATTTGTTTTCTTACCACAAATGGATTTAAGGTACTTTCAAAATTAACACCTATATATGTTAGAAAATTTGAAGGAGCTCAAGTCCATTTGACATATTGTAAATTGCTTCAAATTGAAAAAAAAACTCAATTTATTTAATATATCAAACCACTTTAAAAACACAATTTATACTATTCAAGAAATCTTCTAACTATATAAATTACATGAAAATTTACTGTTCATTTACATTTTGTGTATGCGGGAGGAATTTAGAGAAGTCATGGTGTTCGGGTGGTATATATCGAAGTAAGTCCATCATGTCTTTGTACTTCGATGACGTAATTGGTCTTACATTGTTATAAAGTGGTGTCCATATAATATTTTCAAACTGTCTTGGTCTACCCCGACGTGGTAATAAATCTAGGATTTTAAACTCTGCATTCTCATCCATTGATATTTTATAGAACATTTTATATGGCTCATTTCTCAAAAAATGCATCGAGCATATTTGTAACCAATTTATTGCTTCTCCATTAGAATTCTTCAATATTTTAAAAACCGCGTCCTCCAATAATCTTGTTGATTTGAAATTCTCTTGTTTTATTTCATTTATAATAAAGTTATTACCTTTCCGGCACTTTTTGATAACATTATAATAATCTTGAAGGACAAACAGTAAATTATTTTTCTTTAATGACATTTCACCGACGCCAAAATCTCTATCATTGGGTAAAAACGAATGTCCTGATATTAGCAATTTATGATCTATTATTTCTACATTATGTTCAACAGTTTGGACAATTTTTAGCCATGTTAAGGCTACTTTAATGTTTCTATTTTGTCCTGCACACATGTCACTGTAAGTTATAATATGTTTTTGACTTTTGAAGATGTTTCAAGGTGCATGAAACTATTTCTTGTGAACCTCTAGATGCAATAGTTTCATTCCAAACGTACATGTAAACATTATCGTCATTAAAATTGTGAATTCCCAAATTTAGAACGTACATATTACGTTTATAGTATGCTACTGCAGTTTTCAACTTTGGGTAGGGTGACGCTTTTTGCAAGTCGAACGAAAATGCGAAATAATAATCTGGATTACGTAATGCTACTTCTTGATCTTGTTTTAAGGATCTCCTTGCTGATTCTGCTAGTATTAAATGTACATCATGTTCTTCCATAAGTTAGTCTTTTCATCATCATCATCCGATGCTTTAATTTTAATGTTTAAAATGTAAATTAAAATCCTTTTTAAATATTTTTCTGTAAGTCCACTCTTTAACTGCTTTTCTATTATTTTTTTTGCAATGAAGCTCGTATAAATTAAACATTTTTTATAGTTAGATCAGGATGTAAATATTTTCTATTAGGGTTATGAGATCTGGTATAATGGGATTCAAATTTGGAAAAACTATTAATATGGTTTTGAACATCCTTTTTCTCTTCGTCAGAAATTCTTCTCGATGATCAAGCCATACGTCCACGTAAATCATTTCCTACATTTGCAGAGTTTAATACACGTTTTAATCGTCCTTTAGATATGTTAAAGGTATCCAAAAAGAATTTTTTACAGACGGAAACTTTCCCGTTTTTAGAGTTTAAAAAATATCTAAAACTATAATTTCTTGGCGAACTTTTTCCGTTTTTTGGACGTCTTCGTTTCACAGCATAGCGCTCGGTAGCTTCGTATAGCAGTACATTTTGCTTATTAAAATCTCCCAAATTCCAAAACTTCTCAAAAGTATTCTTTCTTTTTCTTCATAATTTTTTATACAAACTTTTCGACAAAGGCAATTTTTATTTTGAAACACTTTTGCAGGTATAATGTTTCCAATTTGAGTATAGTATTTTTTCCCGGTATTTAATTTTTGAATGTAGGTTCTTTTCTCTAAATCTTGCTCTAGAGGTATTGTCGTGATAAGTTCATTCATTAATGAGCAACCAATCAGATTCGTTCATTTTTGACAAACGCCGCATGCTATTCAAAATTAAGGCGGCAATGTCACCGAGAACTGAAAAGCTCCCTAGGGAAATTATCGATAATCTCCCGGCTGTCAGGTTGACATTTATACCATATCCGCAGTTGCCCTTGAGTTAAAAAATACAATCGATCTGTCAATGTATAATCAGGTCCATCCGAATCACGCTTCGGTATAGAATGTGATGAACCAACTAGTTAATAGAAAAAACGACACTAGAAAACACGGTTAAAAGTGAATACTTACGGAGGCCGTTCGAGCATTTTTGTGAGGTTAGGAAATACGAATTAAAACATAACCGCCAAATTATGACAAAAGACGGAGCGATACGCCAGAGGTACCAACTTACACGCTTAATCATTGTTCTTTCAAAATTGTTTATATAATAAATAACTTTTAATATTTTGTAAGTTATTCAAGAACTTATCTTACCGAATGCCCCTCGGGCAATGATAAATACACGATAATTTTGACTAGTTCCCTCAAGTGTGTTGCTTTAAGTAATTGCCCGACGCCGCCAGGCAACACACTTTCGGGTAGTCAAAATTATCGCGGATTATCATTGCCCTTGGGACATTATATCTGAAAAGCCTCACCTGTATCTTCATCTTCAGATGATGAATATTGATTTAAAATTCTCCTTCTCTTTCGATTCTGGTTAAAATCATTATTTTCGAATTCGTCTTCACTCACGGAATTAAATAGTCTTGTACTTTTATTCATCCCCAAAGGTGTAATAATTTCTATAAAAATATTTTATCTTGAAATTCAATTGTAAGTGTGTATAAAGTGATTATTTTCACTGCAATAATTAAACATAATTAATACTGATTAAATAAAATTACCTTCATCCCTACCTTCGTAAATTTCGGACATTATTACTAATTAAGTGGACTTAGGTCACTTTCAAAATAATGTTTTTAATAAATAATTATCTGTGAAAATCTATGTGTTAATAATTATCATATACTTTAATAGTATATTACATAACGAGAGTTGTAAGTCATATATTACGTACGAGTGGAAAAGTTGCGCACGAGCCGTTGCACAACTCGAGTTGTGTACTATACTTTTTCTACTCCCATTCATTATAATTTGGAATACTTTGCAATATTGAGGTTATCTTTACTATTAAAACACTTCGCAGCATCAAATACATGGCCCAAAGAGATGAGGGTTTGTATTTCTTACTTATTTCCCCAAAATAGGCTAACAACACATTTTCCGAAAAAGACTGAACACTATTCATACGCCAATCGATGAATTTACCGTAAACCACTTCATAACGCTCTTTGGATTTTTCCGGGAGAAGATCCGCTGCGGTATGTTCTGCTAGTTGCCTAATTTCTGGTGGAGTTCCAACAATTTCTTCTGTGGAGTCACTTTCACTCATTTCAACAATGAATAAATGAATTATTAACATTAATTAAACCAAAATAACGTCAATGTAATATGTATTCAACAACGATAAATGTCAAATTCATTTGCCTAGGCTACTTGATTTGAGTTTCGTAATAATAATAGTTACGTAATATATTACGTGCTAGTTTTTTCTTCATTACGTGCATGTATCATAATGCCATGGTTACTAATCAACAAACGATTGCGTTATTGCCTACTTACTACTATGGGAGTAGAAAAATATGCTTAATCGCAAATTGTTACTTATGACAGATAACCTCAAATAATACACGTTTCTACCGCCAATTGAAAAAAATTGAAAAATGGATTTAGGACACTTTCAAAATAATCGGCTCATATATGTATTCTTAATAATTTTCATATAATCTAAGGATCATAAAGTTTTATTGGTATCATAAAGTTTTGTACTGTATTTAGTCAACTCAGCATTCAGTGTATGCAATAAACAGGGAAAACCCCGTCTTATTTGCACTGGCTGTAAGTATGTTGATTAGTGAAGGAAGAATCAGCAGAGCAAAAGCACGTAGTTATTTGTAGTGAGGTACAGCAGTTTTTAAATTCATACTTAATTTACAAGTTAACATAATCTTTAATATGACGTCAAAGAAGAGAAGAAAAGTTGATATTGAAAATCGTGTTTTTCAAGATAAGTAAACTAACGATTACTTTTTTATTATCAGTGGTAAAAGAATTTAATTTAAAACGCCACTTTACAAAAACATTCTAGTTACAGTAATCTTAATGGGCAACAAAGAAAAAAAATAATAAATTTGATAAATGTTATCTGCCCAACAGGCTCTTTTTCACAAACACAGTGATTTATGCAATAGTATTGTATGAGCAAGTTCTATAATTAGTGAAAAAATTGCAAAGCATTCTAAACCTTATTCTGAAGGTGATTTTGTTAAAGAGTGTCTTAGTGCTGCCGTGCTGTGTCCTGAAAAGAGCGACGATATACAAAAAATAAGTCTTTCTCGCTGGACTATAACAAGACGTATCGATGATATGGCCAACGATACCAAATCAAACCTTAAGTTACGTGCGGCGCAGAAGTTTGAGGCATTTTCAATTGCTCTCGATGAGAGCACAGATACTACCGATACCGCACAATTAGCACTTTTTAATCGTGAAGTTGATATCAAATTTAATTACTTGGAAGAATTGCTGGCTCTTCGACCTATGAAGGATACCACACAATGAGAAAACATTTTCGAAGAAGTAAAAGTAGTTTTTGATCAATTTGAGCTTAAATGGAGAATCTAAGTGGAATTTCTACTGATGGTGCTCCAGCTATGGTTGGTTCTAATTTAGGAGTTATGGAACTATGTAGTAGGAATATTGACACTGAAGATTTGTGTGTATTTCACTGCATTTTACATAAACAAAATTTATGTGCAAAATCAAATTTACACATGTAATGAAAACAGTAGTTTCTTGTATAAATTTCATTAAATTAAGAACTTCACTACCGTTAGTTCCAAACATTTTTAGAAGAACTGCAGTCTGAATTGGGAGATCTGGCATTTTATTGTGAAGTACGCTGGTTAAGTAAACCCAAAATGTTAAAACGATTTTATGATTTGAAAGATGAGGTATTTGTTTTTATGGATATAAAAGAAAAACCTTTACAAGAGCTAAAGAACACAAATTGAGTCTGCAATCTTGCGTTTCTCGTTGATGTAACAAGTCATATGAATGAATTAAATACAAAGTTGCAAACCCAAGAACAACTTGTTAATTAACTGTATGGTCATGTCAAGTTATTTCAAAATAAATTAAGACTTTGAGAAAATCAGTTCAGTACAGAGAATACCTACCATTTTCCCAGTCTTGCAAATCATAAAGATCATGCTAACTTCGAAACGTTTATAAACGATTTACAATTTTTAAGAAATGAATTTAACACCAGATTTAAAGATTTTCACTGCCAAGAAGCAAGTCTGAAATTTTTTTCCTCACCATTTGATGTGGAAATAGAAGAAGCTCGATGACGTTAACCGATTTTTATGAAAAATATTTACCAACCGATAAATTTCCAAATCTCTCATCTTTGGCTCAGAAAAAATGTCATTATTTGGAAATACATACAAATGTGAGCAGCTATTTTCGAGAATTAATTTTGTTAAATCAAAAACATGTACAAGATTAACAAACTCACATTTGGAGAACACGCTGCGTGTTGCGACATCCGATATTTCACCAAATATTGATTATTTGGAGAAACATGTGAAGGCATAGTCTTCCCATTAAATGTTTGTACATTTTAATCTATTTTCTGAAAGCCAGTTCTAATAAATGACTACATACATATATATATGTATTGTTATTTATTACATTTTTTTTGAAATGTTAAAAGGTAATAAATATAATATCATTCCTTAAATCAAAATAAATAAATAAAAAGTTCCGGCCCGCGATTTTAGGTTAAATTTGTTTTCCGGCCCGCGGTCTTGATGAAGTTGCACATGCCTGAATTAGATGATGCTGCGAATAATAACGCATTCGTATCTTCTTTTCGTAATTCTAAAATATTAAATGTTAAATGCAAAAATGTCTAAATTTGTATACAAAATACTGATTATAAAATTTGAAACAAATTTTAAATAATTATACACTGACCAACAGTTCTACGCCTTTTCTGAGAATCGCTCAAATCATTGAAATAGGATTTTGTCGACATCTGCTTTGGTAATTGTTGTGTACTGGAAATACATTTTTTTAATAGTTTTTCGGTCAAATATACCCCGTGATGCTTTTGAAATTGATTTTCTATCCGATTGCATTTTTTCCAATATCCAATTACTTTTGCTACAAACTGTTATAATGTTATACATTAAACGGAATATATGTACTATAAATGCCTTTAACTAATTTTCTTTGTTTCGGTGTTTGTCAGTAGTCATTTCATAACTAATTTCTCTGCTGGAAGGAGTTTTATTCCTTAACGAATTTTGTTATTCCCCGAAATAAAAACTAGAAATTATAAGGATGAAAAAAGTGTAAAATAAAGCTTCAAAAGAGAAAATAGTATAAAACACTCATTATGGAAGGCCACTTAATCACTCGTCCGTTCGCCCCCTTGCCGCTACGCCTTCCATAACTTGTGTTTTAAAGTACTATTCTATGAAACAACGAATAGGCATTATTTATCTAATTTATACAAATTAATATCTACAACTTACCTGGTACATCCATAATCTATCACGTTGGAGACTGAACACTATTATGTACCCAGTATCACTTGAGGTTATGTTTTTTCAAAATAGATACACATAATACAACTAATAAAAAACAACAGTGGCGCCACTATACGCGGCCGATTCGAAACTTACATATTTTAGCATTATTTTTTGGCTTACTTTAAGCTGACATCTTTCCTAAGAACTTCTACTAGTTTTTATAATGAAATATATCGTAACTGATTTTAAATTGAACAAAAATGTTTGATAATTAGAAGTTGTTAAAGGCAGCGCAACTTTAAAGTGTGCCAAAAATAATGCTGAAATTCCCAACAGAAAACCCATAAACAGGAAATCAAGTTTGTACCATGTAAATCCCTATGGTGCATAGATAAAAAATGGTGATGTGGCCATCATGTTACTTTCCACGTATTTTTCTCGAAAACTATGAGGTTTACGCAAAAAGTGTATTCATTATAAGTTGCTTATTTTAATATTTTCTACAAATTTTTCTTATAAATTTTTTATGTATCTCTTATAGTTTCTGAATAATAAGTCAAAACTCTCAAAATTTTTAATTTTTAATTATTTTTTCGAAAATCGAGAAAAATTTGTTGCTAGCTTGAAAATTTTCTAAAATTTTCCATATTTAAAAAAAAAAAACGCAAAAAACCAAAAATGTCGCAGGTAAACGCCCACTTCCGGTGTGCGAAATTTTACCAAAAGCTTTTTAGCTCTTCCGACGAAGAATTAAACCATAGGTTTAAAGTTTCAGTTCAAAATATTTAGCGGTTTTTGAGATACAGCGCCCACGGACAGACACACACACACAGACACATTTCAAAAATGGTCGAAATAGACTCAGGGGACCTCAAAACGTATATATCCGTCGAAATTTCGAGTTCGAAAGAAATCACGATCGCAATACTTTCCAGTACTTCGTACGTGGAAAGTAAAAAAACGCACTATCTGAGGTGACAGAAACTTTTCAAAATTTCTCAAAATAATGCAACTTAATGCAAATTCTGAAGATACTGGCCAAAAGTAAAATGTTCAATTTGTAATTCCTCAAATTTTTGTAGAGGTGTTTTGAGGTGTTTTTTTTTAAATCTTCTTTTAAATATAATATTTTGTAAAAAAATTATATGGTTATATTTATGTTTATATTGTTGTAATTTGATAATTTTAATTACATTTTAAGCCATATTACCATTGCTTAAGTGTGATAAGAGAAGTTTACAAGTATATTTACATAAAATTGCATATGATTATTTGACCAAGTAATGTAATTTAACTTGTATTATATAAATCATGATTTCATTTTGGGTGAAATGTAGACTTCCGCTATGAAACACATTTTATGAACTTCATCAAAATATGTAATACTGCAGATTATAGCTTTTCAAGGGGTTTACAATCATTTTTTGTAGCTAAAAAGTCATTTACAAAAATATTGTTTTTAGGACTATGCGCGCCTTTAGAGCACCTTCATCCCACTGTGCGTCGGTTGAATGTACAGTACCACTTTTTTTAGTTAATGATGATTCTAAATTTTCGAGTATTTCTGAATATTCATTTAGGTTTTCTACTTGGGAATTAATAATACGTTCAATGTCTTCGTCGTTAATAGCGGGTAATTCATTGATGTTTGCGATTACGGATTCGTTATCGTCTTCAGTATTATGGATCTCTATTCTAGATAGAGCGTCTGCTACTTGATTTTCTTTACCTTTTTTGTAAATTATTGTAAAATCGAACTCTTCTAACTTTAACTTCCATCGTACAAGTCTCGAATTGGGTTCTTTAATTTTATAAATTTTTATAACTAGCGGGTTGTGATCGGTTTCGATAATGAATTTTTCTACAAAAAGATAAGGTCTGAAGTGTTTGGTTGAGTCTAAAATTGCTAAGAGTTCTCTTTCGATTGTTGAGTAATTCTTTTCGTCGGAATTTTAAGTTCTAGAGTAATTGGTCGGTTAAATTGAGATAAAACTCCTCCTATTGATACATTTGAGGCATCGGTCGTTAATTTAAATTGTTTATTAAAGTCAGGATATGCAAGAATAGGTGCATTACAAAGTAGTTATTTGCATAATTCAAAAGCTTGAATATATTCTGGATCTGAAATATTGATTTTGGAACCTTTTTTCAAACACTTAGTTAATGGGGATACGACTTTGGAATAATTACAGATACATTTTCGATAATACCCTGTTAATCCTAAGAATGACTTGATTTCTTTGATCGTTTTTGGTAATGGGTAGTTTGTTACAGCTTCTGTTTTTGATGGGTTAGGTTTAATACCATCTGGTGTGATAACATGGTCCAAAAAGGATACTTCCTTTCTTAGAAATTCACACTTATCGAGTTGTATCTTTAGATTAAATTCTCTCATTTTGCAGAAGATTAATTTAAGATGATTAATGTGATCTTGTAGGGATTTTGAAAAGATGACGATGTCATCCATGTAGACAAAACAAAATACATGTAAGAATTCTCGAAGGACGTTGTCCATAACACGTTGAAATGTGCTAGGAGCATTCTTTAGACCGAAGGGCATTGTTAGATATTCGTAACTTCCTTGATTTACAGAAAATGTGGTCTTTTCAGTTCAGTTGGGATGCATTTCAATTTGGTGGAAACCTTAGGCTAGGTCAAGGGTTGTAAAGTAAGTACACTTGCCCAAATTATCTAGTATTTCTTCAATACGTGGCAGGGAGTATTTATCTTCTATTGTATTTTCGTTCAGCTTTCGATAATCTATTACCATTCTAAATTTTTTCTTCCCGGAGGCATCCGTCTTTTTCGGAACAATCCATACGGGTGCACCGTAGGGCGAAATGGAGGGTCTAATTATTTTATCATTTAATAGTTTTTGAATTTGATTATCAATTTCTTGTTTCATACCGTGGGGGTGTCTAAAAGATTTTACATAAATTGGTTCGTCAATGTCAATGTCAAATCGCAATTTTCGTTATAAAATATATCGGGAAATTGTTTACAAATTCGAGTAATCTCGCGTTTTTCTTCTAAATTTAGGTGTTGTGTTCTTATTAAATTTGAAATGTTGATTTGTTGGTTTTGGGGTAGAGGGTTCATTAATTTCGTGATTTAAAAAAGAGGTGACGTCGATACGTTCATTACAGTTTAAATTTACTTCTAATATCTCATCTAAGGGTAACATGCAAAAGCCATTTTTTGAAACAGCAAGGCACTCTGGAATAAAATATTCTTCAGATAATTTTGTTGGTGGAATAATAACTTCACCGTTGTTTAGTGTAACGGGAATCTTTACATAATTTTTTCCGTTAATTTTCTGTGGAGAAATGGTTTCTTTATTGAGTTCTAAATAAAAGGGAATTTTAATACCATTCAGTTCTAAAGTATTATTCTTATAGTTTATAGTCGCATATAATTTTTCTAAATCAGAGCTACCTATTAGAGCGTCAAATTTTTTATGCCAATCGACTACGTGTAAGTGTATATCGGATGATATACCAAATTCACGAAGAATTGGGAATTTTAAATTATCTTTACAATTAATTTAATTTCCTAAACCAGAAACAGTAAATGGTTTTTCATAAAAATATTGTGAGAATTTCTCGCAAGCGGGTTTTGAATTTATTACAGAATTTGTTGCACCTGAATCTACTAAAATGGTTAAATCTAAATCTGGTAAATAAATGAAAGGTAATTTTGATTTGATTTTAATGGAATTTAAATCTACGTTCCTGATGTTTCTATCGGAGAGGCCGGTATACGAAAATTTTCAGAATTTGATTCATAATTGTTATCGTCGTGTATTTCTAATTCATCGTTTAGTGTGTCTAAAAATTGAGATTCGTCTTCATAGTTTTCAGAAGGATTAGTTTCTACGTTATATAGTTCTTCGACAATTACCTGTTGTTTTAGTCTTGAATAATTTGGCGTTTGATGGCTTTGTATTTTAGTTTGAACAGACATTGGAGTTGGTTTATTTATTCTAGACATGCCTGATGCAGCCTGTGTACCAAAAACTTGTTTGTTTGTGAAAAATTTATTTTGTTGTGGCAAGGGTTTATTTATTGATCCTTGAAATTGTCTAGGTTGGAAATTTTGCTGTTGAATGGGTCTAGATTGAGAATATTGATTTTGAATAGGTCGGTGTTGTGAATATTGAGCGGACTGTGGTCGACAAAAATTATTGTTATTATTATAAAATTGATTTTGATTGTATCGGGGCTGTTGAGATTGATTTTGAGAAACGGGTGCAAATTTAGGAATTTTTTTGTTGGTTTCAGTTGTTTTTCGAATAGATTCACAGTAATCCCATTCGTGTCTTCTATTATCAAAACATCTACATCTATTTAAACAATCCTCAATAGTATTTAATTGAAAGTTACTTATATAACTTCTGTACGGTTCTAGTAGACCTATTTGAAATGTTTTTAGTGCTAATTTATTATAATCGATTTTCGTGTAGTTTAAATAATTCTGATCGGTTATGTTTAATGTAATATGTTGCATTAAATCATTGTATTTTTAATAACCTACTGTAATAATCTAAGTACGTTTCATGTTTTTGTTGAACGCATTGTCTTAAGGACGATTCTAGCAATTCCTCACTTCTTTGATCTCCGTATTTTTGTAATAAGGCATTTCGAATGTCGTTCCATTCAAATGCGTTTTGATAAGCAATAAAATCTCTAGCTTCACCTTTTATTTTGGATCTTACCGAAAAACTAACTGCATAAGCTAAATCGGGTGATAATCTACGTTCTAAATGTTTGTGCAAATTATCAACTTTACTAATAAAGACTGACAAATTTTGGCCAGATGAGTATTCTGGGATTCTGGGTTTTCTCGCGCGAAGACTTGAAAGCCACCTGGACGTGCAGCTCCCCCAGGGATAGAAATCACTTGCAGTGGGTCGATCCCGTCGATAATTGAGAATTATGTTTTTAAAAACTTTTTATTCTACTATTCCCTAATGGATTACAACATGTTTACTTTTCAAGAGCCAGAATTATACTGTCTTAATTGTGGGAGCACAAAATGTAGCGTTTGGAAAAACTGCATGATAAGATGCGGCGCAGCTGCCCTGGAATCCGCTTATTCGGCTCAGTGGATGACACGTGCGGGATATAAATAAATAAATATATATATATATATATAAGTAACCTGGCGGCTACAATAAGACAATCTTTTGTTATTTATTAATCGTTTTAATTGTTAAGAAATATATTTAATTATTATTGCATCATTTCCTAGGTATTTGCTAACACTCCATTTTCATCCGCAATAACACCAGATGTCATTTTGCTTAGTTATCATTCCATATTATTATAAATAGGACCGCAAGCCACGAGCGCAGATTCATTATTATTATTATATTAAGAGTAGTAAGATGTAATCATTATTATATCATTATTATATTACCATCATTATTAGTATTATTATATTATC
The DNA here is from genome assembly GCA_963969525.1 of Ontholestes murinus. Classification (NCBI taxonomy): domain Eukaryota; kingdom Metazoa; phylum Arthropoda; class Insecta; order Coleoptera; family Staphylinidae; genus Ontholestes; species Ontholestes murinus. The sequence continues at coordinate 17,491 of CAXAKX010001026.1, forward strand.
CGTTAAATTATTATTATTATTATATTGTTCGTCGTTATAAGTTATGTAATATTCAAATAAATCAAAATTATTCGCGTCAAGAAAAAATAAAAGTTTTTAAAAACACCAAAACCAACCCGAAAAATATAATTGGCGCAGTCGGTAGGATTCTCTGAAGAAGTCCTGAGGGAATATCAAGACTTCGTTTGTCCCAACAATTAGTCAGAGACCTGAAATCTTCTTCGTCGCTTCCGCACCGAAGAGTCCTCCGAGCATCGAGGATCCAGCTCCAAGGGCAGCAGCACGAGAAGGCATCACCAGCTCACATCATTCCCTGGACGAATACCAAGGAGATGGACAGTGTGATAATATTTGGGTAAGCGTGTTATTTAGAGGCTCACTTTTATCTTGTTCGCGAATAATTTATGTCTGACGATAGTACAAATTCTGATTCTGAATTTTCCCCTTTAAATTTAAATTCTCCTATTAACTATCATTCACCAGTCGGTTTTGTTATTGACGAATTGATTCAAAGATTAGATAACATAAATTTAACAATGGCAAATATTGATTATCAATTATTAAAGTTAAATGTAGAAACTATTCCTGTTTTTAATGGTGACAGTGCTTTAACAGAAATTTTTATAACTCGATGTGAGGCCGTTTTGGCTGTGTTTAGACCCTTAAATAATGAACAAATTAACACATATTTAATTAATGCCATAATAGGAAAATTAAGAGATAGGGCTTTGATTACAATAGGATCGCGTACAGAATTAAACACTTGGCCCGAAATTAGGGACCATCTTCGCCAACGGTTTGGTGACTTAAGAAATTACGATTGCATTGTACAACAACTAATTAATCTAAAACCTGTAAAAAACGAAAGCTATCTAGATTTTGGAGAGAGATTGCAAATTTTGAGGAGTAAACTTTCAAGTAAGATAAATTCTTTACCCGTCTTAGAAATGACCGATGCCGCAAAACGTGTACATTTAGCCAGCTACGATGAGCTCGCATTAAAAACGTTCCTACGAGGTCTACGCGGAAATATGCAGAGTATTATTAGGTTAAGAAATCCAGCTAGTTTAGAAGAAGCTATTAATTTTGTTATAGAAGAAATTAATTTTCAAAATACATTAGACGAACAAAATTCTTCAAATTTAAATTTAAATATTAGGCATAATTTCCAAACGCCTAATCAAAGTATTAATAGACAAAATTTCGCTTCACAAAATTTTAATTCACAAAATTTTAATTCTCAATTTCGACAATTCCCGAGTCAACCGGTTCAACTAAATTTTCGCCACCAAAATCCGCGTCCACTTCCAACTAATCGACAAGTATTTGGTAGACCGCCAAACGATCAAATTAATAAAAGACCTTTTAATTTCAATCAGAATTTTTCTAATAAGAGACCAAGAAATGAAAATAATTTTCATACGAATCATAATTATAATTATAATCGCGGCATAGACGAAACAGAAGCAAAATTAAAAAAGGTATATTATTGGCCAAACATGAGGAGAACTATACAGGATTACATTAACGAATGTGAAATTTGTCTCGTTTCTAAATACGATCGAAAACCCCTTAAACTAAAATTTAATGAGACACCAACAGCAATGAAACCCTTCGAGATCATTCACGTAGACTGTATAGCTTTAGAAAACACAAAATTCCTCACCATAATAGACTCATTTTCCAAATACGCGCAAATGTACAAATTAAATTCTTATCAAGCTATAGAGGTAGCAACTAACCTTATTAAATTCTTTTGCCATCACGGAACCCCAAATTTAATAATTTCGGACAACCACCTCGAATTTAAAAATACTGTAATCAGAGAACTTCTAGAGTTACATAAAATCCAAATTCATTTCATAAGTTCACAACACCCTGAGTCAAATGGTATAATCGAACGCGTGCATTCGACGATAGTCGAACATATGAGGTTATTGAACAATCAAGACATGTACAAAAATGAACCAGTCGAAATTAAAGCCCTTTACGCTATTTTAGCATATAATAATACTCTACATTCTACAACCAAATTAAAACCTTTCGAAATCACTTCCGGTCACATTGATAATAACTCACTTTTGGATATTGATTTAGAAACCATTTTAACTAATAATTACGTTCAGACGCATAAAGAAAAGGTAAAATTGTTGTACAGGAAAATTAATGAAACTATAAACGAAAATAAGGCCCAAGCTATTGCAAAAAGAAATATAACTCGAGAAAACATTCCGCAAATTCCAGATAACGTATATGTTAAAAATAAACAAAAGCAGTCAAAAACTAAAAATAAATATCAAAAAGAAAACATTCAAACTATTGATCCTAATCGTAAAACAGCAGAAATAGAAACCAGACATCATAATCAATCTAGTAAAATTCATTTGTCAAATATTAAACGTCCCAGAGTCAAAAGATCTAATTTAAAACAAACCCCAAATTTTGAAACATTTATTGAGATGTTAAATAATAATGAAGAAATAAACAATGAAAATGTAAGAGAAATTTCAGATGACTTATTCAATGCCCCTCTAGAATACTCACTCGCTCACTGTGTGAGTAGAGATTTAAAAATGAGTGCAGGAATAGCACGTGAATTTAAATTAAGATTTGGTAAAATTAGAGATTTATCAAAACAAAACGCAAAATTATATTCTCTCTGTCATATTAAAGAAGAAGGTAGATATATTATTTATTTGATCACTAAAGAAAATTATTTCGACAAACCCACTTTAAAATGTTTGTTTAATACATTGATAAATTTAAAACAATTCTGTTTAGACAAAAATATAACTAAATTAGCAATTCCCAAATTAGGTTGTGGCCTAGATCAATTAGACCATAATTTAGTTAAATCTATGATAAATTATATCTTCCAAAATTCTAAATTACGAATAAACATCTATTTGGGTACACCAAAAATTGATGATGAAGTACCAGGGCCATCATCTTCGATAATTCCAAATCCTAGTTTAGTCCAGCAAAGAAAGTCATTTTTTGAGAACTATACTAAATCTGAACATTCCAAAAATTAGTAAACAAAAATAATTCATTTCAGATTGATCTTCCTTCCGCATGTAATGTGTTTTGAAGTTAAAAATATCACCGAAAATATCGGATTAATTCCTGTGAATTTAGGCACAGCAAAGCTTGAAAAAACCAAACATACGATAGTATATCATTATGATATTAAACCCATATATAATGAATTTGAAAATTTAAATTATCAATATGAATTCTTGATAAGCACCATGAGCAATATTTCCAAATTTAAACTAGAATTTCAGAACTATAATAAATTGGTAAATTACACCAGAAATGATATTATTGATCAAATTAATACTATTCAATTAAATGTTTCACCTAAAAGAACTAAAAGAGGCTTGATAAATGGATTAGGCAGTATCATTAAATCGATAAGCGGTAATATGGACGCCCGTGACGAGAAAAGAATAAACAAAATTTTAGAACATTTGGCAAGTAACCAAAATAATTTACAAAATCAGATAAAATTTGGATATAGTGTAAACTCAAAAATAATAAAGAATTTTAATAATACTCTTCAGGACATTGCACATAATCAAAATACTCTACAATCTAGAATAATGCAACTACATGCAATTTTTAAAGAAGAAATTGACCACCAACATATTCTGTATGCGAAAGACCTATATAATCAGATGCTTTTACTTTTCGGTACAATTAGAAACATACTACACAAAATTATTAACTCAATAACGTTCTGCAAATTAAGAGTCTTAAACCCAGATATAATAAGACCTCAGGATTTATTTGACGAATTAGAAAAAATCTCTATCCATTACCAAGAGGAACTACCTTTCGAAATGAAATTAGAAAATATTTTTGACTTTGAATCTATAATGACAGTTAATTGCAAAATTGACAAAACAAAAATTCATTATTTTCTTCATCTTCCAATAAATTACGAATATTCATTTGACCTTTACGCTTTACATCCAATACCTGCAAAGTACAAATCAGAATATGTAACAATAATACCGAATATTAAATATCTATTAAAATCAAAATTTAATTCTAAAATTTGGCCTCTAAATGATATATGCTTTGATGGCAGTAAGCAATACCAATGCAGCAGTGAACATCTCTTAAACTATGATGCAGATTGTGAAACAAATATATTAATTCATGGAAATATTAAAACATGTAAATATACCCGACTAAACATCGAAAGGAATCATTTAGAAAAATTGCCCGAAACAAATAAATTGCTTGCTGTATTGCCTAAGAAAGAAACCCTTAAAATCACATGTCCCAAACACGAGGAAACAACAGAACTTCAAGGTGTCTTCTTGATCGAGCCAGATGAGTGCCAGATATTCTACAAGGACATTAAAATTCCCAAAATTGAAGCAATATCTGGAAGCCCCGTGTTTATTAGTGCATCGAAACAAAAACTGGAAAACTACAACATAAACAATTTTACCATTCATCTTAAAAGACTGAAATTAGAAGACATGCCCGTGTTATCCCCAATGCCCCAAATTACAGAAACAGTTATACCCTTAAGCCCCAGTGCGTGGACACTCTCGTTATATGTGTTAGTGTTAATTTGTGCCCTAATTTTAGGAATCAAATTTTTAAAGAAGAAACTTCGGCGCGTTGCCTCCATGGACAATTCCCTAAATTCTCCACCCGGAGTGTGTCGAATCTAAGGGGGTAGGAGTAACCTGGCGGCTACAATAAGACAATCTTTTGTTATTTATTAATCGTTTTAATTGTTAAGAAATATATTTAATTATTATTGCATCATTTCCTAGGTATTTGCTAACACTCCATTTTCATCCGCAATAACACCAGATGTCATTTTGCTTAGTTATCATTCCATATTATTATAAATAGGACCGCAAGCCACGAGCGCAGATTCATTATTATTATTATATTAAGAGTAGTAAGATGTAATCATTATTATATCATTATTATATTACCATCATTATTAGTATTATTATATTATCCGTTAAATTATTATTATTATTATATTGTTCGTCGTTATAAGTTATGTAATATTCAAATAAATCAAAATTATTCGCGTCAAGAAAAAATAAAAGTTTTTAAAAACACCAAAACCAACCCGAAAAATATAATTTATATATATACAGGGTGGGCCACGAATAACGACCATTAAAAGTTTACGGGGTTCCTGCAAGAGGAAAAATCTGAAAAAAATCAACATTGTACGGTTGATTGCGATCTCCTCATGGAAAATATTTTTGGCTTTCTATCACTTCCGGTTGTACGGGAAATGGCTACCAACTTTGTTATTTTAAATGGAACATACTGTATATTATTTTATTTTTAAATTCCTTGTTCGATTGCCTACCTCTCCATATGGGTTTATGTCAACTTAACTTTTACAGTTTTTGATTTAAAAATTTATTTGTCAAATATTGACCTCAAATGGGCATTTAGAAAAATGCCTATAACTTCTAATACGTACAAGATAGACTCACGTGCGGCATCTTATTTTGTACCTAATCGATTCCTCTACTACGAAAAAAAAATGACATGTGTCAATTTTGACAGTTGCTATTTCTAAAATATCAATATTTCAGCGCCCACTTAAAAACAGCATATTTCAATATTTTCAAATGGAATGACCAATATTTTATCTTATAGAGTGATTCGCAAGACAATTTTCTACAAAAAAAGTATTATACATCACTATATCTAGAGCCAGTAGTTTTTAAGTTATTTCGAAATTTATTTCCTCTCACATTTCAATAATCCTCTTATATTCACACAGGCACTATAGTAGGCTTCTGTCAATATTTATTGAATCGAATCAGGAAAAATTCGAATAATATCAAAATTAATAGTTATCCCCAGTTACAACTTACAAATAAAACTAAAGCAAGAAGACTGGAATAAAATAATTTTTAAATAAATAATTAAATGAAGGAACTGAAAAAGTTGTCAGAAAAAAAATTATAACAATTGTTCAAAATGATAACCATTAACATGTAAACACTGTGCAGCACTAGTTGCGTCACCCTCTTATGCTGCTCGCCTATTTTTTTTCTGAATTAAGATTCCGCGAATGCAGCTCGCACCCTTTCTTCCAATTCTTCTCGGGTATTGTCGGCATTTGCATAAACTTTATTTTTTATACGACCTCAAAGATATATGTGGATTTTCAATTGACACACATGTGATTGGTTTCTCTACTAAAATACCTTCATGAGAGAAACTTGATTCGTTCGTCCAAATTATATTAATTTTAAGGAACAACAACTCACAGAAATAATTTATATTTATAATTATGCATCCGATACATTTTCCAAATTCTTTGGAGTGGGGTTCTGCTTACTCTCAAATCCTCCTAGCAACCTGATGCGGGTTGATTTGCTTGAAAATAAGTCAAAACATTTACTTGAATTTCCTCATTCTCGGTTATTAGCTTTGGTTGATTTTTTTCTGCGTTTTGTTTTCCAAATAGTAGAAAATTTGATTCCAGTCTTCGAAACTTTTTTCTATCCATCGGCGGTAAGTGTGGATAAGTTTCGTTGAAAGTTCTCTCAACAATTCTGTTGCACTGGCCATATATGACAAATAAATTGATAATTTCTTTATTGGTATAGGTATTCATTTTATTATTACTCGAAAGAAGCGTACACAAATATTAATACGTTGGATTCAACAAATATTGACAGAAGCCTACTATAGTGCCCGTGTAAATAGAACAGAAATCATTCAAATAAAAATTCTGAGAGGAAACTAATTTCGAAATAACTCAAAAACTACTGGCTCTAGATATAGGGATGTATAATACTTTTTTGTAGCAAAAGGTCTTGCGAATAACACTATGGTATAAAATATTGGTCATTCCATTTGAAAAAATTGAAATATGATGTTTTTAAGTGGGCGCTGAAATATGGATATTTTAGAAATACCAACTGTCAAAATTGACACATGTCAATTTTTTTCCGTAGTAGAGGAATCGATTAGGTACAAAACAAGATGCCGCACGTGAGTCTATCTTGTACGTATTAGAAGTTATAGGCATTTTTCTAAATGCCTATTTGAGGTCAATATTTGACAAATAAATTTTTAAATCAAAAACTGTAAAAGTTAAGTTGAGATAAACCCATATGGAGAGATAGGCAATCGAACAAGGCATTTAAAAATAAAATAATATACAGTATGTACCATTTAAAATAACAAAGTTGGTAGCCATTTCCGGTACAACCGGAAGTGATAGAAAGTCAAAAATATTTTCCATGAGGAGATCGCAATCAACCGTATAATGTTGAATTTTTTCAGATTTTTCCTCTTGCAGGAACCCCGTAAACTTTTAATGGTCGTTATTCGTGGCCCACCCTGTATATAGTTTCTACTCTTGACCGGGAAATAGTATGGGGTAAGACTTATTGGGTGTTGGGTCTACTGCAGGAATCAGAATATCACCTAATACTCTTTTATCTTTACTACCCAATATTTTATTTCTTCAGGGCGCTACAATGCATGTAATTAGTTACTAACATTCTATATCTTATACTATATTACAAAGATGACTCTTACAGATATTGAGGATAGTGAAAATCCGATCTTGTTAAATAAAAGTTGCTCTGTGTGGACAATTGCAACATTCCAACGACATGGATATCGACTACACAATTAAAAGTAATAAAATATCAATTAAATAACAATGTAAAATATATGGTTAAAATGTTAAAATATTAGTCAAACTGTAAAATATACTAATTAAAAAATACAATAAAAACAATTAAATATATATATATATATATATATATATATATATATATATATATATATATATTACAATTGGTTTTGGGGTTGTCCTCCGCCGCGGTTTATGGAAAGTTATTAACCCTTTGCACTCCAGCCATTTGTTATAATAATTATAACGAAATAAAATAAAACTCTTACCATTGTATAAACATAAAATTCAGATCATACACATTGTAACGCAAAAATAAACACTTTTGATTATCTAAAAATTATGAGCGCTGAGTGAGATAAACAAGCGTGTCACAAATACGACGACAACGGAGTTATTCCTAACATACGAAATGTCGCAAATGCGGCGATAATAGAATGCAAAGGGTTTTAATAATAAATTTAATTCAAATGGAATACATCGTTCAATTAATAACTACCATAATATAATATATCATTCCAGTTATTATGAACATTATTGATGGACAGGAAGTATAAAAAACAGGATTACCACCAATTAAAATCTAAAATATTTTTTGTTGATTCATCCAATAAAAACTAAAAAAAATACTACTTAAACGGGCATTTCATTTAAAAACTTTTTTGTCTCTTAATAGTATTTGATATCTTGTACGGTTTTTGTACAAAAAATAAAATATGAATATAGTATACTCATTATGCACTCATTAATAAGAAAATCATTTTACTCCATTGAATAAAAATTAAATAATATTAATTAATCCAATAATTCAAACAACATCTAACACTTTCAAACAATTTCCTTTGCAAAATCCTAATACAAGGAAGATCTCTGGTTTCTCCAAATATGAATATTTATGAACTATAATAAAGTTAAAAATTAATTATTAAAAGACACTAAATCATTATTATTATACATAATTTACATGTTTTAAACGAACACGGCCACGAAAAACATTTATTTTCGATTTGATGGAAAACTAGATTTTGTTTTTATTGGATAAAAAGATATATTTATTTTTTTTGTGAGAAAACCGTAAAAGATATCAAATATTATTAAGAGACAAAAGAGTTTTTAAATTAAATGGTCTTTTAAATAGTATTTTTTAGTTTTCATTTGATGCACCAATAAAAAAATATTTTACTTTTTAAGTGGTTGTACTACTATTTTTTATACTTCTTGTTAACCAATAATAGCCATAATAACTGAAATGATGTATTATATTGTGGTAGTTATTAATAATAAATTTGATTCAAATCGAATGAAGCGTTCAATTGTTATAAACAAGAAATACAATTTTTTGGAATTCCGGCTTAACCGTAAATGGATATAGATAAGTTGTGTTAAATCATAATATTTTGACCCCAGGAATCTATGGTCCAGACACCCTGTATATATATATATATATATATATATATATATATATATGTATATATATATATATATATAACAGGGTATCACGTTAATGCAGGGAAATGGCTGGACCATAGATTCCTGGGGTAAAAATATTATGATTAAAAGTTTTCAAAGAGGATATTTTGGAGTTAGCGTAAGTTTTTTGACATTAATTTTTTGTTTGTCGAGGTGATATGAATGATAATGAATGATGTAACGGCCCGAGCTAGTTGGTTTCCTATACCAATCAAGAACAATTTCTTAATTATTCGTTCTAATCACACTACAATCAAGGAAAGGTGCCATGTTATCAGTTTCGGTTTCAATAGTGAATTTAGGAAAAACATCAAATGAATTGAAAAAGGAAAGGGAAGGTGAAGTTTACTTTATCGGTTACATAGTGAAGTAATTAGTTCATAATTATTTCGGCTAGAATGGGAAAGATAATTGAATGGGGGTTCCTGTTATTTGTGAGTATAATTGATTCTGGAATGAAAAGTAGGTATTACTGAAAATGAATGTAATTAAACGTATGAACATGTAGGGATAGGGTTCTAATGAGATGTTTGTGAAAAGTGAAGTGACAACTAATGAAACTGCAACAAAATTGGGTTAGAGTGTAATATTCCGCATTTTATCCGTAAAACAAAATGGATCTTTGATTCTGAATTTATTGTAGTCATGAAATTAAACTTTCAGGATATTTTTGATAAATGTGGAGAGTTTAACTGTTGGGAAATTTATGCTAGAAATAATAGGTCTAAGGGGCATGCCCTCTTTATGGATTTTTGGTAGTTCGTAAAACTTCGGAGTTATAGTGTTTCAACGTTTTGGCGGTTTGCGGTGTAATGTAACCGACAAGTTCTAAATTTTTAATATTTATAATGTTTCTCTACTTTAGAAGTTGGGTCTTTGTTAATTTTTTTCTAAGTATCTCTGTCACGCAGGAGTTCTAGGGATTCTGTGTAATCAGTTTTATTAATGGCAACTATGATATTCCCCTTATCTGATTTAGTTATCATTAGGGTGGATTAGGATTTAAGGAAGATTCTGACTTTATGTTGAATGGGAGTGAATACAGTTTTATATGATTTGTTAAAATACATGTGGTTAGTAATTAAGTTAGTAATTTGTGCACGAATAGAGTTTCTTGAATTTTCGGCGATGGATTGGATACTGCTTTCACACTCTCACAGTAGTTTATACATTGAAATATCAATTTTCGTAATTGGAAGGCTAAGGCTAAAAATTCTTTGATATCAATTGGGATGGAAACATTCGTTTTTATTAATAAACCATTTTTTAGTTTATTTTACAGAAAGAAATACGTTCAAACTAGTGTTGCTTTGATAGCCTTGCTATTTTGTAACACGCAAATTACTTTTGTATCATATCTGTCGAAGTATTAGCTAGAGAAGTAGTTGTTTCAAAAGTGGTTTGTTCTTGTAGTCTTAATAAGACTCATTTGTTGTAGATTTTAGGAAATATTTCCTGTTTTTCTAATTATTAGTTAATTTTCTACAACGTAAAGGAATTTTATATTTTTATTATTAAAAAATTAAAGTTGACTATCATTGGTTAAAGAAGTTAGTTTTGAAAAAATATATAATTAATGTCATTTCATAGTATTTTAACAGCTATTCAATTTGTTTTTTAGTTGATTTAAATCGGTTAGAAAATAACAAAGTTATGGAGTTGAGCGTTTTTTTATCGAGCACCCTGTATATACAACCTGTCCACGTAAGTCTGCAACATATGGAAAACTTTTTTAATATTAATTTGTCAGAAAACTTTTTTATAAAAGTTGGTGCTTGGTCTTAAACATAAGAGTTGTCTCCTAAATTATGGCAGAGCGATTAACTTTACAAGACACAACAGAGTTGGTGCTAATATGTGGCGATAATTATAAAATCTGCAGAGAAGCAGCTGAAATTTTGAAAAGAGAATCAGTTATTCACAAGTGTCGAGAATTTTAAAGGAATTTAAAAGGACCGGAAAATTTGAATTTCATTGTATAAAAGAACGTACTAAATTAGTGAGAAATGTGGAGAATTCGTTGGATATCTTAAAAAGAATAGTTGAAAATCCTGAAATATTTGTTAGAAAATGTGCCAAGAGGTTAGGATTGTGAAAGTCAACAGTATATAAGGTACAAGCGGTGCATAAGTTTAAAGCATTTCAACCAAGATATGTTCAAACTTTGCAAGAACATGAGTACGGCAATCGCTCTGAATTTCGTTTCATGGTACAAGGTAAAATAAAAATTGATAGAACATTTCCTAAAAAGATCATGTTTACAGATGAAGCTACATTTACTACAAATGGTGGTTTGTTTACAAAACTGGCGTTGGTGATCAGCAGAAAATTCAGCATTCCGAATTATCTGCACAAATAAATATTCTCGAAAAATAAATGTTTGGTGTGGAATTTTGAACAAAAAAAAATATAGGGCCCTACATATTTCGGCAGAGTTTAAATTCATATAGATATTTACAATTTTTAAATATGGAATTGGAAAATGAATTTGACATGTATATCACCTTTGGCTACAAGAAATTCTCTTTGGTTTATACACATAGTGCTCGTGTTGTAGTTGAATATTTAAAGGAACAAATTAATGAGAAATTGATTGGAAGACATTCAAGATTTCCAAGGCCTTCTTGCTCACCCGATCTAAATCCACTTACATACTTTTTATAGGGGTGGTTAAAAACAGAGTTTATTCTAAGAGACCTTTTGGAAATTAGAAATGGTATAAGATATTTAAATAATCATCCCAATATTCTTGAAAATATAATCGGAGATTTTAACAGAAGAATAAATTTATGTATTGAAAGGGAAGGGGATCACATCGAGTGATTGTTATTCAATTAATAATATTCTTAAAATTGCTAATTTCAAAGAAATTAATTTTTGTTGATTAAAACCGTATGTCATTTGTTTTATCATTTTTGTATGTGTAAAATTTTCTGAGAAATTAATAATAAAAAAGTTTCCCATATGTTGCATACTTATGCGGACATGTTATATATATACAGGGTGTCCCGTTAATGTGGGGAAATGGCTGGACCATACCTAGGGTAGGAATCTTCCTGGAGTCAAAATATGATGATTTAACCCAACTTATCTATATCCAAAAATTTACGCTTAAGCCGGAATTTGTCTTCAAAGTTTCAAATGTTTTTGTTTATAATATATTGAACGCTTTATTCGATTTAAATAAAATTTATTATTAATAACTACCATAAAATAATACATCATTTAAGTTATTATGAAGATTCGTGATTGACAGGAAGTATAGAAAACAGTAGTACCACCACTTAAAAACTAAAATATTTTTTTATTGGTAAATTATAACTAAAAAATACTACCTAAAAGATCATTCAATTTAAAAACTGTTTAATTTACTTATTAATGGGTGCATAATGAGCATACTACATTCATATTCTATTTTTTGTGCGAAAACCGTACAAGATATCAAATTTTATTAAGAAACAAGAAAGTTTTTAAATCAAATGGTCTTTCAAGTCATATTTTTCTGGTTTTTATTGGATGTACCAATAAAAAATATTTTAGTTTTAAGTGGTGGCACTACTGTTTTCTATACTTCCTGTCAATCACCAATGACCATAATAACTAAAATGATGTATTACATTATGGTAGTTATTAATAATAAATTTCATTCAAATCGAAATAAGCGTTCAATTGTTATAAACAAAAGAAATACAAAAAATTTAACTTTGAAAACAAATTACGACCTTTTGGATATAGATATGTTGCGTTAAATCATCATATTTTGGCCCCAAGATTCTGTGGTCCAGCCATTTCCCTGCATTAACGGGACATCCTGTATATATATATATATATATATATATATATATATATATATATATATATGGTTTTGTGTTTTTTCGGGTGTTGTCCCGCGTGGAGTTTTTCGAGTTTTCTCGACGTTTCGGCGACTTCACATTCGCCATCTTCAGGAGTGTGTTGATATATTGAAATATTCAATTAAACTGATAATACGCTGGGTGGACTTTGTATTTATGTATTTTGCTGTCTTGCTCGGCTGCGTGTAATTGGTCCGCTTCTGTCGGCATCGTGAATTTGCATAATTGGCGGTTGGAGGCTGTTCGCCGAAATGTGATTAACCAGCCTACCCTCATTAGCTGGGGGATTTTGGGATTGGGGTGGATTAATTTTCAAGGTAGATTTCCAGGTAGGTGGCAATCGGGTGCTGTCGTCTCTTTTATTCATGTTAAGAGGATTTTTCGATATGGCATTTCCGAGTTATTGACGTTTTTCTGAAAAAAATGTAAAAGGCGGAGGTTCACAAAAAAAATTATTCTGATGTTGTATTTAAAATTTAAGAAAATTTCTTTTTCGTATGGTTGGTCATAAGTACTGTTTATGTACCAGTGTTAAAAATTTTCACATTTGAGGAACCCTGCCTTTGTATCGGACACGCCATTTTCTAAAATTTCAAATTGTCGTAACTCTTTTTTTTAAATGGAATCATATATTTTTTTTAATTTCATATTATTCTGCATCTAATTTCCTACAAAAAATATCAAGCATACCCTATACCTAAAAGTGATATTTTTTTTTATTTCAAACGGTCCTTGAATACGAATTTGTTTTTGAATAGATAGCCATGACTGAAAAAATGCATCTGTCAATTAAACTATTAGTTTGACATGTAAATCTCTCTGATATTTTCTGCAAAGTGATTCTCTCCGTTTCGCGGTAAAAGAGACAGCAAATTATCATCATGGATTTCGAAAAGAACGAAGGGAGGCTGCTGGAAATTGTTTATTGGTGGCTAGAAATTACACCATACGTTATCCCGGCAGAAGACATCCGGAGGAGAAATGTTTTAGGAACTTACTCAATAGATTTATTGACATGGGAAGTGTGAATTACAAAAAAAAACAAGAAAGAAAAAAGCCTATCATCAACGAGAAAAACCAAATTTCAGTGCTATTAACAGCAACTGAGCATCCCAACGTGAACCAAAAAGACATTGGTGAAGGAACTGGCATAAGCGAGAGGTCAGTACAAAGCATTCTGAAGAAAAATCGATATCATGCATATCATTTTCAGCTACATAAAGATTTGAGTAATACTGATCTGGGGAAGACAAAAAATACAGGAGGATCTTGCGTTTTTCCAATATATTTTATTCACGGATGAGGCGACGACGAACAACTGATCTGTCAATAGGCACAATTTTCACTATTATACAACTGATAATCCGCATTTTATGAGACAAGTTGATCATCAGTATCGACGGTCTTTGAATGTCTGGGGCGGAATTTTTGGAAACCATGTAGTAGGTCCACATTTTTTCGAGGGCCATCTCAATAGGCCTATGTATTTGCACTTCTTGCAAATTGAATTACCCGGAACGTTAGCTAATATGCTCTAACTAACAAGAAATATGGTGTGGTTTTAACAAGACAGAGCACCTGCCCAGTGGATTGGTAGGAATGGAACCACCAAATGGCCTGCTAGATCTCCGGATCTAAGAAAACCTCACGTTTTCTTGTGAAGATACTCAAAAGAGATTTTTTTATAAGGAACCACCAACAGCACCAATGAATATGCACAAACGAATTGTGGAAAGGTCTTTGCAGCGGCGAATTAATTTGTGCCTAAATGAAAATGGAAGACATTTTGAACATTTACTGTAGTATCGTCTCTCTTTTGTATTAATAATTTTGTTCACGGCTTTGGAATAAAATAATAAATCATATTATCTGTTTCTATTTATCTCATATTGACACTTACTTACATTTTGTTAGTTATTTTGCCTCAGAATGAGCAACTCCGTGCATAGAAGAAGTATGTATAATTAAATGGTTATTCTTGTGAAAACTATTAAATATCTCAACAACTATGGGGTTTAGACAAATTATTATTTGCAAAGTTTGGCATTTCTTTCTAATCTAATCGAATAATAAGAAAAATAATTGTTTTTGCCTATTTAGGTAGCGCTGAGCATACATTCTTTAGGCTTGCAAACATTTAATTCCACTTTCTCCAGTAGCATATATCACATCAATTAATTATTTTTAAAAATTGCATTGTTATAATCGTAACATACAATGCAACTATACATACCAAACTTATTGTTTAATTGACAGATGCATTTTTTTTAGTCATGGCTATCCATTGAAAAACAAATTCGTATTCAAGGATCGTTTGAAATATAAATGTTTTTATATCTTGAAAAATATCACTTTTAGGTATACGGTATGCTTAATATTTTTTGTAGGAAATTAGATGCAGAATAATATGAAATTAAAAAAAATATATGATTCCATTTAAAAAAAAAGAGTTACGACAATTTGAAATTTTAGAAAATGGCGTGTCCGATAGAAAGGCAGGGTTCCTCAAAAGTGAAAATTTTTAACACTGGTACATAAACAGTATTTATGACCAACCATAGGAAAAAGAAAATTTCTTAAATTTTAAATACAACATCAGAATAATTTTTTTTGTGAACCTCCGCTTTTTACATTTTTTTCAGAAAAACGTCAATAACTCGGAAATGCCATATCGAAATTAAAAACCAAAAAAAGGTTTAAGTTATAAAATACTATCCAAATTATAAAATGAAAAAATATACAGGGTGTTCCATTTAAAAAAATGTTTGCTTTTGTTATAACGCAAAATTGGGACACCCTGTATATTTTAAAATAATTTTACGGCATAGAGATTTTTAATTCAATAAATTTTTATATGAAACATAAAACCTGTATATACAGGGTTATTCACGCTATACGGCACGGAATATTGTGGACAAAATACGTGACTTTCAAAAAGTTTCACTTTGGGGATATATGGGGGTCTATTAGGGCTACTTTTTAAAATTACTTTTATAATATACAGGGTGTCCCAAAAACCCTAAAAGTATCAAAGTTGTGTTTTTTTTAATGAAACACCCTGTATTTTATTGCATTTTTGGATCCTTCGATCAAAATAAGTGTGTGTTTTAATAAGGTTTCTATTACTTAAACCTTAAGATTTTTGAAATAATTTGAATTTTGTAAAAATTTAACCTAATTTTCATGTTTCAAATACTTAAAAAGTAATTAAGTTATGCATATGAAATTTACACTGAAATGTAACAATAGATCATATTTTATTTTCGAAGTATAATAAATTTGACATCTTATACCGGGTGTAAAAAATTGGAATTAAACAAATGAGAACTTTAAATGGCTATAACTTCATGTATTTAAATGGAATGCTATATTTATTAATTTATCAGCAAATGCACGTTTTAATTACCTCGTTTTTACAGAAAACGCCAAAATATTGTTTATTGCACCGTTTTAGTACGTTTTAAGTAAAAATTTTAATGTATCTAGTTTTCTATGGTATTTAAAAACGTTAGATAATTAATTTAGTCTGCCACTGCCTTTGTCTTTTGTTATAGTTGTCTTATTTTGCATTTTTGTGTTAGATCGTTAGATGTTCAAGAGGATATTTGCTCCCTTAGCATCGTGGTCAAACAAGGGTTAGAGTGGAAGATCGTCGCTGCTGCACGAACTCCTCCCAGCTTCGTCCAGTCAAAATTTTTGTACGTTTCCTATAATTTTTGTGTAGATATTGATATGTATTTTTTTAATTTTGGATTGTAAGCTAAAGAATAATAAACATAAACATAAACATAAACATAAACATAAACATAAACATAAACATAAACATAAACATAAACATAAACATAAACATAAACATAAACATAAACATAAACATAAACATAAACATAAACATAAACATAAACATAAACATAAACATAAACATAAACATAAACATAAACATAAACATAAACATAAACATAAACATAAACATAAACATAAACATAAACATAAACATAAACATAAACATAAACATAAACATAAACATAAACATAAACATAAACATAAACATAAACATAAACATAAACATAAACATAAACATAAACATAAACATAAACATAAACATAAACATAAACATAAACATAAACATAAACATAAACATAAACATAAACATAAACATAAACATAAACATAAACATAAACATAAACATAAACATAAACATAAACATAAACATAAACATAAACATAAACATAAACATAAACATAAACATAAACATAAACATAAACATAAACATAAACATAAACATAAACATAAACATAAACATAAACATAAACATAAACATAAACATAAACATAAACATAAACATAAACATAAACATAAACATAAACATAAACATAAACATAAACATAAACATAAACATAAACATAAACATAAACATAAACATAAACATAAACATAAACATAAACATAAACATAAACATAAACATAAACATAAACATAAACATAAACATAAACATAAACATAAACATAAACATAAACATAAACATAAACATAAACATAAACATAAACATAAACATAAACATAAACATAAACATAAACATAAACATAAACATAAACATAAACATAAACATAAACATAAACATAAACATAAACATAAACATAAACATAAACATAAACATAAACATAAACATAAACATAAACATAATCGTTATTGTTTGAACATCGCTGTTGTATTTTTTGGTAGAAAATGAAGATTTACTCAAAAGAAGGGGTATTGGCATTATATTTAGGCTTGGAGAATGTCATCAAAATTGTTTATTGGCTTGTCGAGTTTATACTTAAAGGTTTCCCGAAAGAAATCACCCTAAGTCAGCCATTTTTGAGAGACTATTAAACCAGTTTAAAGAAATTGGAAGTGTCAGTTATAAAAACCTCAGTGTAAGAAAATCTGTGTAAATTTTCATTTTTTACTATGACATGCAACAACCATGTTCAAACAATAACGATTACTAACGATCTAACACAAAAACGCAAAATAACACAACTATAACAAAAGACATCCTTTTTAAACTAAAGTAACAGACTAAATTAATTATCTGACGTTTTTAAGTACGATAGAAAACTAGATACATTAAAATTTTTACTTTAAAAGTACTAAAACGGTGCAATAAACAATATTTTGGCGTTTTCTGTAAAAACGAGAAGACTTAACACTTAAGATTTAAATACCATTCGATAGGTAATTAAAACGTGCATTTGCTGATAAATTAATAAATATAGCGTTCCATTTAAATAAATGAAGTTATAGTCATTTAAAGTTCTCATTTGTTTAATTCCAATTTTTTTACACCCGGCATAAGATGTCAAGTTTATTATACTTGGAAAATAAAATATGATCTATTGTTACCCTTCAGTGTAAATTTGGTATGCATAACTTAAATATTTTTCAAGTATTTGAAACATGAAAATTAGGTTACATTTTTACAAAATTCAAATTAATTCAAAAACCTTAAGCTTTATGTAATAAAATCCTTATTAAAACACATACTTATTTATAGACGGATCCAAAAATGCAATAAAATACAGGGTGTTTCATTAAAAAAAACATAACTTTGATACTTTTAGGGTTTTTGGGACACCCTGTATATTATGAAAATAATTTTAAAAAGTAGCCCTAATAGACCCCCATATATCCCCAAAGTGAAACTTTTTGAAAGTCACGTATTTTGGCCACAATATTCCGTGCCGTATAGCGTGAATAACCCTGTATATATACAAATTAAATATTAAAATATTAGTGCAGTTTTAATAATATTAATTAATAGTGAGAAAATTAAATTTTCTGTATAAGCATTTCTGCACTTATGTTTTACATTTTACTGTAAAAACTCCAGCTAACAGTTAAAACAACTACTCCCCGTACTAAAGCACCGCCAGGCATTGAATGATATAACTGTTAACTGTCGTTACATGTCTGAAATAATATTCAGCACGATGTAACAATTTTTGTGGTGTTATCATTTTTTAACCGCTCCTCAAAAAGTGTTATGCAATGACAATCTGCAGACACGTGTTTCGCTGTATCACAGCTCATCAGTGCAGCTATGTCGTAACTACGCGCGTCCTTTCAGGTGAAAGGACGTCGCGAGAATGAATAAATTCCAAATAGAATTGATCCATTGCCGATGTTCTATTTTCGAGGCGCGTTTAAAAAACGATATCACCACAGATAAAAAGCCCGCTCTCGGCATTTAAATATACAAATTAAATATTAAAATATTAGTGCAGTTTTAATAATATTAATTAATAGTGAGAAAATTAAATTTTCTGTATGAGCATTTCTGCACTTATGTTTTACATTTTACTGTAAAAACTCCAGCTAACAGTTAAAACAACTACTCCCCGTACTAAAGCACCGCCAGGCATTGAATGATATAACTGTTAACTGTCATTACATGTCTGAAATTATAATCAGCACGATGTAACAATTTTTTTTAATATTTAATTTGTATATTTAAATGCCGAGAGCGGGCTTTTTATCTGTTGTGATATCGTTTTTTAAACGCGCCTCGAAAATAGAACATCGGCAATGGATCAATTCTATTTGGAATTTATTCATTCTCGCGACGGCCTTTCACCGGCCTTTCAGACATGTAACGACAGTTAACAGTTATATAATTTAATGAAAATAGAACATCGGCAATGGATCAATTCTATTTGGAATTTATTCATTCTCGCGACGGCCTTTCACCGGCCTTTCAGACATGTAACGACAGTTAACAGTTATATAATTTAATGCCTGGC
>CAXAKX010001027.1:0-19590 GCA_963969525.1 Ontholestes murinus
CTCCGGACATCATGACACTTGCTAAACACTGCCTAACAACAACCTACTTCTCGTTCAAGGGACAAAAATATAAACAAACAGAAGGAGCCCCAATGGGGTCACCCCTATCCCCAATAGTGGCGAATCTTTTTATGGAAGATTTCGAAACTAAGGCACTACAATCCCACATCTTAAAACCTAAACTATGGCTCCGATATGTAGACGATACTTTCGTAATATGGCCCCATGGAAGAGATACAATAGACGATTTTCTAAACCACCTCAACACCCTCCATCCAAAAATTCAGTTCACAATGGAGATAGAAAATGAAGGAAAACTCCCATTTCTAGACGTCTTATTAACAAAGAGAGAAAATGGCCAATTAGGACACACAATATACAGAAAGGACACCCACACAAACCGCTACTTGAATGCTGAATCTCACCATCACCCAGCCCAGATACACGCAGTAGCAAATACCTTAATCACCCGTTCGCTGAAATTAACAGACAAAGAAAACATAAAAAACGAAGTAAACACTCTTCATACCGCACTCAAACAAAACAACTTCAAAGACCTCACTATAAAGAAAATAATCACCCAAACACAAAATAAAAACAACCATCAAAACGAAAACATGAGCAATCACCAAACAGAAGAAAAAGTATACAAATCATACGCCACCTTACCCTACATAAAAGGAACGACAGACAGAATTGGAAACATTTTAAGAAAATTTGATATACGGACTGTATTCAAACCCGATACAACCATAAAAAATCTCCTTCGAACCCCTAAAGACTGCATCCCCCTAGAATATCAGGGAGTATACAAAGTGCCGTGCGGAGATTGCAACAAAATTTACATTGGACAAACGAACCGGAAAATCAGTATCCGAAGGGATGAACACATGTTAGCCCTTAAAAATCACGATAAAAATTCATCAATTTTCCAACATATGGCGGCTACGGATCACAGGATAGATTTTGACAACACCACAATAATCGCACCAATTAACAATTACAGCGAAAGGATTATCCGAGAAGCAATCGAAATAGAGAAAAATCCTCTTAACATGAATAAAAGAGACGACAGCACCCGATTGCCACCTACCTGGAAATCTACCTTGAAAATTAATCCACCCCAATCCCAAAATCCCCCAGCTAATGAGGGTAGGCTGGTTAATCACATTTCGGTGAACAGCCTCCAACCGCCAATTATGCAAATTCACGATGCCGACAGAAGCGGAC
Source organism: Ontholestes murinus (assembly GCA_963969525.1). Lineage (NCBI taxonomy): Eukaryota > Metazoa > Arthropoda > Insecta > Coleoptera > Staphylinidae > Ontholestes > Ontholestes murinus. The sequence continues at coordinate 1,231 of CAXAKX010001027.1, forward strand.
CAATTACACGCAGCCGAGCAAGACAGCAAAATACATAAATACAAAGTCCACCCAGCGTATTATCAGTTTAATTGAATATTTCAATATATCAACACACTCCTGAAGATGGCGAATGTGAAGTCGCCGAAACGTCGAGAAAACTCGAAAAACTCCACGCGGGACAACACCCGAAAAAACACAAAGCCATATATATATATATATATATATATATATATTATATATATATATATATATATATATATATATGTATATAAGTGACCTTGCGTCCACAATAGACTTTTCTTTGTTTTAATATAATTAATTTTATTATTTAGATATATATTTTATTAATTAATGCTTAGTTAGGATGACATCATCCGCAAGATGTCAATATGGTTTGTTCGTAGTTTTAGTTCATATAAATAGATTAGACGCATGCATTTAATTATTATTATATTATTACTGTAACGCTTCACGTATCATTTTTATTCTCCGTATAATTAAGTCTTAAAGTAATGTAATTAGTTGTAAATTTTTGGAAATAAACCTTTTTTAAAAACGCAATCGCGAGTCCACGAAATTTAACTGGCGCAGTCGGTAGGATGCCATAAGGGCACTTTTGAGGGAATATCAAAATAGTGCTCCGTCCGTCTTTACGGTTGAATTGGCATCGAACGAGTTCCGCGTCGAAGCAGCACCAGAGGGTCCTCCGAACATCGAGGAACTAACACCCCGAGGGCAGCAGAACGAGGAACACACCATCACCACTGAGGGCATATCAGGGCATGGATAACGTGATCTTCATAATTGAGTGGTAATCATTGTTTTTTAGAAGCTTTTTCCATATTTTTGTTCGCGAGTAAAATTTTATGTACACGAGTGATACGTCTTCGGACCCAATTTCACCACAAATTCTCGATTCCCCAAACCGCGTTCACTCTCCAATAAATTTTATACTCGACGATCCAGTCAATAAATTAGATAATTTAAGAATTACCGAAAACTTAAAAATGGAAAATATTATTAATTGCTAAAATTAAATATCGAAACGATTCCTTATATCGACGGGAGTACCGAACTCACAGAAATATTTATTTCAAGATGCGACGCCGTACTAGATCAATTTAGACCTTTAAACAATGAGTTGGTGAATACATATGTAAAAAACGCGATAATAAGTAAACTTAAAGACAAAGCATTAGTCGCTATAGGTTCGCAAATAGAGTTAAACACATGGCCTGAAATTAGAAACCATTTAAGGCAAAGGTTTCGGAACGTATTTTGCGAAGTAGGCTGTACGCTAAAAGTAACTACTTATCGGCATTGGAAATTCCGGACGCGACAAAGCGCATTCATCAACGTAGCTATAATGAGTTAGCATTAAAGACGTTCTTATGTGGAATTCGCGGCAACATACAAAGTATTATCAGGTAACGTGACCCTCACACACTAGAGCAGGCAATGAACTATCTGATAGAGAAAAATAATTTTCAGAGTACGCTCGATACGCCGAATGTATTAAATTTCAATCAGAACAATAAAAAATTTAGCAACCCAAATTATAATAGATTTAATAATCAACCTAGACGTAATTTAAATTTTAGTAACAATAATTATAATAATAATCGTTTCAATCAGTACCCTACACCGCAAAATAACTTCACGAACCGGTCAAATAGTTCTCAATTTAAGCAACAACAACAACCACGGTTCCTTACTAATAGTCAAGTGTTTGGGAGACCTCAAAACCCCTCAAATCGCAATTTTAACAGACCACAAAATTATAATAGTTACAGTCAAAATTTTAATCGGAATTTTAATCCATTTAATGCAAACTATAATCAGCCGCCTCGACAGATTCCCCCGCGTTTACCAAGTCCTACACCCATGTCAACCTCGACGATTTATACAAATAAACAAGAATTGCGTAATTTAGATGAGCCAACGTGCTCTACAAATATCAGCACACGAAGTAATAGCATCATTGGTCAGAAAGGAAAAATGAAGATAATTTTTTAGTATAAGTCGCCTTGGCAAACCGCCTATTAATAATAATTTTAGTAATTTACCTTTCATTGTAGACCCCGAAACAAAATTAAAAGTTTTATTAGATTCTGGCAGTACGCGATCATTCATTAGTTCTCGCCTAGCAAAAAAATTAAATTAAAATTTATTTAAGGACGATACTTTCGAAGTAGCAAGTGCTCATGGCACGTCCCGCGGAACTCACAGCGTTATTATTAACCTACAAAAATTATTCAAAAGTAACTTTGCTGCAAAAGTAAAATGCTATGTATACGATTTTCATTCCTCCTTTGATATCATGTTAGGCGTAGATAACATGACAAAAATATAATCTGTTTAGATTTAAAAAGGAAATCAGTAGTAACCCCTAACGTAGAAATACCATCTAAATTTCGGAATGACCAAGGCATATCCATTGAAAATAATGATAAAAATAATAGTATTAGTATTAGTAATATTAATCTTAATGTTAATAATTATAGTATTCCTGTTGCTCCGCCTGTCACTAAGCGAATATTAGTGCCCGCTCAGAGTCAACAGGTAATAGAAGTAGAAGTTTTAAATATTGAAAACGGTAAGGCCGTAATTCCTAGAACTAAATGTGTCACTATAGTTAAGAATAATAGAGCCCTTTGTACTGTAGTTAATAAAACTGACATAGATAGGGAAGTTACATTAAAAAGACCTGTCGTGGTAACCCCCATCAGCGGATATGATGTATTACCCCACGAACAGAATTATAATGAAAATATTAATTTAAGTAAGAAAGACTTTAGTACAAATAATAATTTGAATATGATGAATACAAATAAATTTAAATTCGATTTCTCAAGCATTAGAACTGATCACATGAATGATGAAGAAAAAGCTCTTATTAAAAAACTAGTAGATAAGTATGCCGATATTTTTCATGTAAAAGGGAATCATTTAATGTTAACTAATAATATTAAACACAGGATAATTACGACCGATGAGATTCCGGTCTATACTAAAACGTATCGCTACCCCGAAGTGCACACAGCCAAGGTAAGCAAGCAAATTAACGAAATGTTGGAACAAAATATTATTAGGCCATCCTTTAGCCCATAGTCCTCTCCTATATGGATCGTTCCCAAAAAATTAGATGCTTCAGGTCAACGAAAATGGCGCGTTGTATTTGATTATAGGAAATTAAATGATAAAACTGTAGGTGACCGATACCCCCTTCCCAATATAAATGACCTATTAGATAGATTAGGGAAATGCTAATATTTTACAACCCAAGATTTGGCATCAGGCTTCCACCAAATTGAGATTGACGAACGTGACGTCCCAAAAACTACCTTTAATACAGAAAACGGTCACTATGAAGTTTAAAGAATGCCATTTGGGCTTAAAAACGCCCCAGCTACATTCCAGCGTGTCATGGGCAATATTTTGAGGGGAATTCAAAACGAATACTGTCTCGTCTATATGGACGATATAATTATTTTTTCCACTAGCTTACAGGAACATATCGATAGATTAAACGAAGTTTTCAAAAGGTTAAGAGACCTTGAAATTAGGTTCAATTACATAAATCGGAATTTCTTCGCAAAGAAGTAGCGTATCTTGGACATGTGATTACACCCCAAGGTGTCAGACCGAATCCGGACAAAATAATTGCCATTCAAAATTATCCCATTCCCAAAACGACAAAACAAATTAAAGGATTTCTCGGACTGTTAGGATATTACCGAAAGTTTATCAAAAATTTTGCAGACTTGACCAAACCAATGACAAAACGTTTGAAAAAGAACTCAGTTATTAATATTAATGATGCAGACTACCAAAATTCTTTTAACTTGTGCAAGAACGTCCTGACTAACCAGCCATTAATCCAATATCCAGATTTTTCGAAACCCTTCTTGCTGATCACAGATGCTTGTACTCAAGCCCTTGGTGCCGTTTTATCACAGGGTAAAATTGGCACAGATTTACCAATCGCATATGCTAGTCGAACGTTAAACGATTCTGAAACGCATTATTCCACTATTGAAAGGGCTATCTAATATTTTAGACCATATCTATTTGGGCGTAAATTTACAATTATCACTGACCACAAACCACTTCAATGGTTAATGTCTATCAAAGAACCAAATTCAAAATTAGTTAGATGGAGGCTGAAATTGTCAGAATATGACTATGACATTGTTTATAAAAAAGGATTCTTAAATAAAAATGCCGATGCACTGTCTAGAATTGAACTTAACATTAACGAAGAGTACGGATCAAATCTGGAAGACTATTTGAAAATTTTTGTAAGCACTGATGATAACCCCTCTTCCATAATCGTAGAACCCGCGGAAAAAAATCATGTAAACCAAGAAGCGAATGATGGAGCAACCATTTATTCTAACCTAGAGCACCCTATAGTATGAATTCCCATTGCAGACAAACCAGTAAATCTTGGCGATAACCAATTAATAATTTCGGAGGTTAAACACTCCCCTTCTAAACCAAAAATTAGTTACTTATTTAAACAAAATAAAATGCGTATTTATATCCAATTCTCTAAATATAATTTTAATCAGGAAGTAGTCGACTTCATCAAAGAATACATTGTCCCTAATACGAATTTTTATCTTTATTTCGAAAGCCCAGTATATGAAAAATTTAGCAACGTCCTACAAAAATACTTTAAAACTTCAAACATTAAAATGACTAAATGTTCAAGTCTCTTGTCTGACGTCGAAGACGATAATGATATTCTAGAAACCATACAAAATTAACACGAGGGAAAAACTAATCATCGCGGCATAGACGAAACAGAAGCAAAATTAAAAAAGGTATATTATTGGCCAAAGATGAGGAGAACTATACAAGATTACATTAACGAATGTGAAATTTGTCTCGTTTCTAAATACGATCGAAAACCCCTTAAACTAAAATTTAATGAGACACCAACAGCAATGAAACACTTCGAGATCATTCACGTAGACTGCATAGCTTTAGAAAACACAAAATTCCTCACCATAATATACTCCTTTTCCAAATACGCGCAAATGTACAAATTAAATTCTTATCAATCTATAGAGGTAGCAACTAACCTTATTAAATTCTTTTGCCATCGGACAACCACCTCGAATTCAAAAATACTGTAATTAGAGAACTTCTAGAGTTACATAAAATCCAAATTCATTTCATAAGTTCACAACAACCTAAGTCAAATGGTATAATCGAACGCGTGCATTCGACAATAGTCGAACATATGAGGTTATTGAACAATCAAGACATGTATAAAAATGAACCAGTCGAAATTAAAACCCTTTACGCTATTTTAGCATATAATAATACTCTACATTCTACAACCAAATTAAAACCTTTTGAAATCACTTCCAGTCACATTAATAATAACTCGCTTTTAGATATTGATTTAGAAACCATTTTAACTAATAATTACGTTCAGATGCATAATGAAAAGGTAAAATTGTTGTACAGGAAAATTAATGAAACTATAAACGAAAATAAGGCCCAAGCTATTGCAAAAATAAATATAACTCGAGAAAACATTCCGCAAATTCCAGATAACGTATATGTTAAAAATAAACAAAAGCAGTTCAAAACGAAAAATAAGTATATGAAAGAAAAAATTAAAAATTAAAAACGTGATCGTAAAACAGCAGAAATCCAGCCTAGTCATCGTAATTAATCAAGTAAAATTCATTTAAATAATATTAAGAGACCAAGGGCAAAGAAAGCTCCTTGCGAAAACATTTTAGACTTTGAAATTTTTATGAATCACTTCAACAACAAAAGAATTGCCGAAAACCAAAATATATCAGAAATTAATGACGATTTGTTCCTTGCTCCGTTAGATTATCCTCTAGTCCATTGTGTAAGCCAGGACCTTAAAATGAGTTTGAATTGCTCAAGATTTTAAATTAAGATTTGGCAGAATTAAAGAATTGTCTAGGCAGAATCCTCAATTGTATTCTCTTTGCCACTTCAAAGAAGATGATAGATTCATAATTTATGTAATCACTAAAGAAAAATATTTCGATAAACCTACTTTAGAATGTCTATTTAAAACCTTAATTACTCTTAAACAATTTCATTCAGATAAAAAGATAACTAAATTAGCTATCCCTAAATTAGGCTGCGGTTTAGACAACCTAAATTATGACGTAGTAAAAGCAATGTTATGTTATATTTTTTCAAGTTCAGACCTAAAAATAACCATTTACCTTGGCACACCCAAACCAAACTAAATTAAAACTTTCAAAATTACTCATACAATTTATTACTTTTAGGCTAATCTTCATCACTCCTGTGATTTCTTTTGAAATCAGGGATATTTTGGAAAATGCGGGACTACTACCTATAAAATTAGGAGTAGCAAAATTAGAAAGGACTAAACATATTTTCGTACACAATTATGACTTGAATCCTGTTTATGAAGAATTCTAAAATTTAAATCGCCAGTATCAATTCTTGAGGAACACCACAAGTAATATATCAAAATTTAAAAATGAATTCGGGAATTACGAGAAACTATTAAATTATTCGCAGAACGATATAAGAGACAAAATTTAAACAGTAGAATTAAGCGCTGGAAAAAATCGTGCGAAAAGAGGTTTAATTAATGGGTTAGGAACTATTAATTAAACGATTAGCGGAAATATGGACGCTCGCGACGAGGAAAAAATTAATGGAATCCTGGAACATTTAATTTCTAATCAGAACAATCTTGAGAACCAAATAAAAATCGGGTACAACATAAACGAAAAATTAATTCAAAATTTCAACGAAACAATAAGAGACATCGCACATAACCAAAACTTGCTTAAGGCCAGAATAATGCAATTACACGCAATTTATAAAGAGGAGATAGACCACCAGCACGTTCTATTCACTAAAGATCTGTATAATCAATTTGTTTTACTTTACACAATAATTGGAAAAAATTATCAATTCATTAACATTTTGCAAATTAAAAATTCTTAGTCCAGATATATGAAAACATTTTAGATTTTGAATCCGCGTTATCAGTCGATTGCAAAATCAAACAATCAAAAATCTATTACTTCCTATCCCTTCCTATTAATTATGAACATTCTTTTGATCTGTATAAAATATACCCTATACCGCTGAAATATAAGTCCGAATATGTAGTTATAATTCCTAATGTAAAAGTAATGTTAAAATAAAAAATGGCCTCTAAGAGACATATGCTTGGGTATTAACAAGAAATTCCAATGTAGCGATAATCTGCTCTTAAATTACCAGGCTGATTGTGAAACAGAGCTTTTGGTCAATGGAACCACCCAAAAATGCAAGTTTACAAAATTAGAAGTCGAAAAAAATCATTTAGAGAATATACCCAATACCAACCAATTCCTAGCCGTTTTTAAGAAAAAAGAAAAATTGAAGATCACCTGCCCGAATCAAGAAGAGACCCGTGACCTGGAAGGCATTTTCATCATTCAACCAAACAAATGCGACCTAATCTTCCGGAACTATAAGGTGCCCCAAATGGAAACAACGCATGGAATCCCAGTGCTCGTGAGTGCTTCGACCCAAGAACTCAAGAACTATAACCTAAATAACTTTACAATACAATTGAAAAGACTTCAATTAGAAGACATCCCAGTGTATTCCCCGATACCCGATATAAATAATTCGGTGATACCCCTAAAACCCAGTGCATGGACACTAATACTTTATTCATTTATAATAATTTGTGTAGTGACTTTGGTTTACAGACGCTTAAGACGCAGAGGGGCGGCCGCCCTTGTAAAAGACGATGACTCTACTCCACAGGTGTGTCGGATCTAGGGGGAGAGGAGTGACCTTGCGTCCACAATAGACTTTTCTTTGTTTTGATATAATTAATTTTATAATTTAGATATATATTTTATTAATTAATGCTTAGTTAGGATGACATCATCCGCCAGATGTCAATATGCTTTCTTCGTAGTTTTAGTTCATATAAATAGATAAGACGCATGCATTTAATTATTATTATATTATTACTGTAACGCTTGACGTATCATTTTTATTCTCCGTATAATTAAGTCTTAAAGTAATGTAATTAGTTGTAAATTTTTGAAAATAAACCTTATTTAAAAACACAACCGCGAGTCCACGAAATTTAACATATATATATATATATATATATATATATATATATATATATATATATATATATATATATGTTTGTTATAACGGTTGACGGAATGCGCGCGCCCATACAGAATGCATCCGTAGTAAGCGGCGCGATGCGAGCATCCCTCTGGAAGAAGGGATATATAAGGCGACTCCCAAAACTTCAGTGTCTTTGTGTTTCTGTCAACAGACGACGGATCAACTACCCGAGTCAACCGAGATCGGATATATCATATCTAGGATGATATCGTCGATCGGTCGGTGCATTGAGAGAGATGCGAACGTCCGGTTAGTACAGAATACACACACACAGCACGTGAACAACACGCACATGGTGTGTGTACAAAAATACAGTGTGAAAACGCTTCGACGCATCAGTTGTACGTATATAAATATACGAGTTTTTTAGATGCGAGAAGCCAAACGTCAGATCGTCAGTGTATGTTTTTCGCGTACCCACTTATATATTGTGCGACACAAAAATACGTTAATGATCCTTCCGCAGGTTCACCTACGGAAACCTTGTTACGACTTTTACTTCCTCTAAATGATCAAGTTTGGTCATCTTCCCAGCAACATCGACAAACGTCGAAACGTCACCGAGTACCGATCCAAAGACCTTACTAAAACATTCAATCGGTAGTAGCGACGGGCGGTGTTTACAAAGGGCAGGGACGTAATCAACGCGAGGTTATGACTCGCGTTTACTGGGAATTCCTCGTTTATGGGGAACAATTGCAAGCCCCAATCCCTAGCACGAAGGAGGTTCAGCGGGTTACCCGGACCTTTCGGCCAGGGAGGACACCCTGTCTTCTTCAGTGTAGCGTGCGTGCGGCCCAGAACATCTAAGGGCATCACAGACCTGTTATTGCTCATTCTCGTGCGGCTAAAAGCCACTTGTCCCTCTAAGAAGAATTGATTGTACGCCGACAGTAAAAACCAAACGAGCGGCACGCACAACCGTTTGCACCGCCATGACGATACCGACGCCGACCTTTGAGATGTCAATAGTACGCCTAGTTAGCAGGCTAGAGTCTCGTTCGTTATCGGAATTAACCTGACAGGTCACTTCATCAACTAAGAACGGCCATGCACCACCACCCACCGAATCAAGAAAGAGCTCTCAATCTGTCAATCCTACCAGTGTCTGGGCCTGGTGAGGTTTCCCGTGTTGAGTCAAAATAAGCCGCAGGCTTCACTCCTGGTAGTGCCCTTACGTCAATTCCTTTAAGTTTCAGCTTTGCAACCATACTTCCCCCGGAACCCAAAAGCTTTGGTTTCCCGGAAGCTACCCGCCGAGTTATCGGAGGAACGTCGGCGGATCGCTGGCTGGCATCGTTTATGGTTAGAATTAGGGCGGTATCTGATCGCCTTCGAACCTCTAACATTCGTTCTTGATCAATGAAAACGTTTTTGGCAAATGCTTTCGCTTTAGTCCATCTTGAGAGGATCCAAGAATTTTACCTCTAACGTCGCAATACGAATGCCCCCATCCGTTCCTATAAATCATTCCATGCACTAAGTATTCAGGCGAAGTTTTAGCCTGCTTTAAGCACTCTAATTTGTTCAAAGTAAACGTGCCGGCCCACCTCGACACTCAGTGAAGAGCACCGCGATGGAATTTCAAGTTGAGCCGCCCTCGCGGGCTTTGCTCACCGGCAGGACGTCCCGCGGTTACGCCAGTTGGACACCGCGAGCGATGAACTGGCGGCGCGGGACACAGATTCCACTACGAGCTTTTTATCCGCAACAACTTTAATATACGCTATTGGAGCTGGCATTACTGCGGCTGCTGGCACCAGACTGGCCCTCCAATTGGTCCTCGTTAAAAGGTTTAGAGTGTTCTCATTCCGATTACGAGACCTTCGTCACTACCTCCTCGTGCCGGAAGTGGGTAATTTGCGCGCCTGCTGCCTTCCTTGGATGTGGTAGCCGTTTTTTAGGCTCCCTCTCCGGAATCGAACCCTGATTCCCCGTTACCCGTTACAACCATGGTAGGCGCAGAACCTACCATCTACAGTTGATAAGGCAGACATTTGAATGATGCTTTGAGAGAAGCATATGACTACTGGCAGGATCAACTAGGAGGCTGTGTTTAGTCGCGCACACTCGCACACACGCACGCACGCACACACGCCACCACAACAAATTGCGGAGGCGGAGGCGGGCGCTCGATCGCGCGTGGTGTAACGACGAGCTCATTTATTTATGTATAAAGAGGTGGTTCGTATTTCTGCTCTGCTGAACGGAACATCGCACTTATCCCGGTTTACGCGTGCACGGACCCCCGGGTTAACGCGTCAAAACATTGGTAATACAGGGCACGCCAGTAAAACACCTATCCCTCCCCTCCACAAGAAGGTAAACGCGATGTATACTTGCGTAAACGACACGAAACACGGGGCGGCGGTTGTGCTACGGCGATATTGCGACTAGACTTTCACACATTATTGCAGACCCACGACTTTTGTTTGATAATGCACCCGGAGACACTTCGGCCGACGGCACATGTACACGAGCACACGACGGCCGGCCTCGGTGAACACCAAGAATAAGAGAAGAGACTCTCAGTCCACAACTCCGAAATGCATATGTATGAGAGAGAAGAGAACATTTAAATTTCACATCTCGCCAAGGCTTACACACACTACAAAAAACATAATTGTGCGTTAGATTGAAATCATCGTCTCGGCCAAGGGGACCGCGCGCTCTGTCCCCCGAACGTCTGACTTTATGATGATATATATTTCAATCAACATAAGTTTTCATTCTCGCTCGGAATTCGGTGAGTTATTGCATTAGAATTTTCACGGAGTTTTTACGCACCGCTACTGGAAATATTACATGTTCAGTCTACATGTTGCTCGCATAAGGGCCATACGCATAAACGAATATACGAAATGGGTCCCGCGAACGTGCTATTCGGACAGGTTCAAACTACCTGTTAGTGTTTTCAACATCGAACTGTTCAGACACGTGAGGCCGTGATTTTATATTCAACAGACGATAGAGATGTGCTGCATGCAGCAATTTTTGTTAGTGGTGACTGTTTTTATGTCCTTACGTGGTTCCAGTCAAACACGCTGCTCGCATAAGGGCCATACACGTTCACACATAACCATATATGAGTGCCCGCGAAATGGGTCCCGCGAACCTCGCTATTCGGACAGGTTCAAACTACCTGTTAGAGTTTTTATTACCATCGGACTGTCCAGACACGGCGAGGCCGTGATTTTATTTTCAACAGACGATATGACGATGACGATATTATATATTATTATATTACGGGGAACGATTTTATATGAGAGAGGCACACCGACACACAAACCACGCACATGATTCATGATCTAGGTGTTAAGCTCATTAAAATGATACCTGATAAGCTCTAATTATTTTCACAAATTTTTGATTGTTGCGGGATAGGTTAATATTATAGCGCATACAGCATGGACAAAACTAAATTAAAAATTCTGCATTGTAAAATAATTTACCGATAAAAGTAATATGAAATGATATTTATACAATTAATGATGTGAGGATGCGAAGTAGGAGTTCGAAATTGACTAGTGAATAGAGTAAGAGCTTGCTTTATTATCTGCTTCAAAATATAATGTGAACGCTCCAAGAAATAGTTGTACAAATCGTTTTCCCGAGGAAGGCTTTCATATTCATGTTTGGGTTCGCATCCCCCCTTCGGGGGCATAGCTACTCTCAATTTTTAGAAGAGCTAACCTATACATTATGAACCGCCTAAGGTTTCAATGTTTACTTATAGTTATACAGAAGTGTGTATCACGTTCGATGTGTTACATATAGCCCATAAATGATGTGAACAAAGACTGTAAATAAAACACAGCAGGTGAAATCCGTCTTAAATATTGGTGAGGTAATAAGGGTAACAATAGCTTGATAAGGGTAATAACGGTAACAATAACGGGTAATAAGGGTAATAATAGCTTGATAAGGGTAACAATAAAGGGTAATAAGGGTAATAATAGCTTGATAAGGGTAACAATAAAGGGTAATAAGCGTAATAATAGCTTAATAAGGGTAACAATAAAGGGTAATAAAGGTAATAATAGCTTGATAAGGGTAACAATAAGAGTAACATTAAGGGTAATAAGGGTAATAATAAGAGAAATAATAAGGGTAATAAGGGTAACAATAAAGGGTAATAAGGGTAATAAGGGTAAACATACATAAGAAGCCTCTTAGGAAGAGTTTATCAGTATTGAATTAATCATTCACATGTACGCATGTGGAGAATGTGGGGTCGCCTACGCCTATTTGTCAGGGTTGTGTAGGCATAAAAAGTCGTATGCAGGAACTCAATTCAGAAATTCAGATGTTTGTATTGTGATAAAAAGTTTACTAGAAACGATAACTTAAATTATCATATAAGCAAGGAGTATCGTTTACCTGAAACCACCAAACGTAAAGATGTGGCAACAATATTGAACATGGAACAATTGCCAATAAAAAATTATGGGGACTGGCACAATGAAAAAACAATTGACGATTTATTAGCTGTTATTAGAACTAAAACCATATCTCTTAGAAGCGAGACAGTTTTTATAAATTTACAAGTGTTAATAAAACTCTTTTACAATTTTCACATGTGAATCTCTCTTCGGAAAGATCTCTATTAGATATTTCACGGTCAACTTCTATGCACGTAACCAATAAGAAATTTACATCATTCTCTTTATTACAACATTCTACACATAATCTTACTGATTGTTTGATTTCCTGCAGAAATATGGGTCTTGAACGTATTTTGTTAATATTTAGATGGAAATAACATTCATAGTATGATCCACGTATTCGGAAATATTCCAACGGTAGCATTTTTAGCATATACTTATTTTATTTGACGATGAATACACATTTATATTTATTGTTATTATTGTGGCGGGAGGGGTTTTAGTACAATTTTTATAATAAGAAATCAGAGAACTTTCAGGTGTACGCTTAAAATAGATTTACTAGCAGGGTCGTGAACCACACGTATATTTGTTGTGGTCATCGTATCACATTGTGAAGGGAGGGTACAAACCCGCAAACGACTGTAAGAAAACAAACAATTTCGCATATTTTAAAAATTTAATAGTCTATTAAAATAAATATTTTATCTGAATCCAGGAATATCTATTTAGAAATGTCAATTTACAACATGAATAAAATCATTTGATTTTATAGATGAAGAAAATGTGTGAGAGATAAAAAATCTTAATTTCAAAACGATGACTTGTGTCGTCTTGAATATCAGCTTGTCATTGATGCGAAAAGGAAGAAAGAGAAAAACAGATTACAGTAAGAGACTCGAATAATTTCATTCTAATAAGTTTTATTCAATTTCCAAATTAAATCGATTGGTGTCTCGAACTACACGTAATCAAATGGGAAAATGTTACAAAACAATGCAAAATTGTAAAAAGTATATTGATTCTTATGAAAAACAAACACAAAGTTACCATTTTTATGTGACTACTTTACAGCTTCTAATTATCTGAATGCTGATTGGTCTAAATAACAACGCTTCCTATTGTTTGATTAATTATTTGAAAGTATTTAAGCTGAGAGGTAATTAATCTTTAAAATAATCGCCAACTAATCGACAAAGTGTTCGGACGTGCCTTAAATATTGTTCTTAATTTTTTCAGATAAAATGGAAAAGTTTACTATTGCAAAGGATTTCATTAAAGTAAACAAAAGGTTCAAAGTTCAAAGACGTACAGTGGAATTCAAAATTAAACCAATTTCAGACAACGTTGAGCCTGTTGGATGGGTAAAAGATGCCATTACCCAAATCGTAAAGAAGTCGACCGATCACTTACGCCCTAACGACCAAGTGGGAGTTACCTTCTGCTCTAAGGAATTTCAACATGGAATGGGTTACATGAAGTTTCGCAATGTGTCCAAAATGTCAACTGAAGATATCTGGTCCATCATCAATAAAAAAAATTTAAGTGTTACGTCTGTGCGTATACCTGAGGGACGCGGACGAGGAAAAAGGTACAACACCTTTAATGAAGAGAGTGCGATGCGGAAGGGAATAGTGTCAATTGATAATAAAGACAATGTTTGTTTACCTCGCGCGCTCGTAGTTGCAATTGCTCATGTTAACAAAGACCCAATGCAAACATCTAGAGCCAAATCGATAATCCAAACTTCCGGTGTACAAGTTCCCGAAGAAGGTGCGGGTATAGAAGAATTACATGAATTCCAAAGGTACCTGAGTGCTTATAAAATTACGGTTTATCAGTATGGTAGTAAAGGTAGAGACTTGGTTTTTGAAGGCCCGAGGGAAAGTGATAAAAGACTAAATTTATTATATAATAAAGGACACTATAATGTAATTACATCTCTTACTGCGACTTTTTGTTGTGGATATTATTGTGAAGAATGCTATATACCATTTAATAGTAGAAATAAACATAGATGCGGAGGAACGTGTCAAGCTTGTCAACAATCTCCGGCTTGTCAAAATCAACAAAAAGTAAAGTACTCTGATTGTAATAGAACATTTAGAAGTCAAGACTGTTTTAATAACCACAAGAAACCTAATTCTCTCGGTAAAGGAACTGTATGCAGACAAACTCGAATGTGTACCGACTGCTTAAAAACTGTTAAAAGTGATAGACAACATATATGCGGAGACTCTTTCTGCAAGATTTGTCAAAATCATTTACCGCGATATCACCTGTGTTATATGCAACCAGATACAGAAAAGCCAACTTTTTATTCGTGTTCTATGATCTAGAGTCAAGACAAAAAACACAATTAGAAAACGGAAATTTACTGCACGAACCTAATTTGTGTGTATTTAAGACATGCTGTGAATACTGTATCGATAGTGATGCTAAACTCTGCAATAAGTGTGGTGTTCGATTACATATTTTAAAAATTAATCCAATAAAGAGATTCCTGTAGTATGTACTTAATCAACGAAAGTTATTTAAACATGTAGTTGTAGTAGCTCATAATGGACAAGCTTATGACCATCAATTTACACTTAACCATATTTTAATAAAAACAAATTTAGTAGTAGATAATGTGAAATTTATTGACAGTCTAAACTTTTTCCCTATAGCTCTTTGTGCTCTTCCTAGAGCTTTTGGACTTGGTGATAATTTTAAAAAAGGTTATTTTCCTCATTTGTTTAACAAAGTAGAAAATGACGATTACATTGGCTCACTTCCACCTGTGGAGTATTATACCCCCGATTTAATGAAGACAGATGCTCAAGATAAGTTTTTAGAGTGGTACGAAGCCAATAATGAATTGGAATTTGATTTTAAGAAAGAGTTGGTTAAATACTGTGTCAGTGATGTGGAAATTTTAACTGCTGCATGGCTTAAATTCCGAAATTTTCTTCTCAATGTAGGAAATGTTTGTTCTCTGACAGAAGCGTGTACTATAGCCTCAGCGTGTAACAAAGTGTATCGTCGTAATTTCCTTAAGCCAAATGAGGTTACAGATGGCGCAATAATCAGTCTAAAATTGGCACACAATGGTTAGTGTGGGAGGAGAAACAGATACAAATGAATATTGTACATGTTGCTAAACACAGGGAGGTACATGTAAATGGTGTAGATGTTGATGGATACTGCGAAGAAACACGACAAGTGTTTGAATTTCATGGATGTTACTACCACGGCTGTACTCGGTGCTACAAACATAACCGTGACACCCCGTTACATGACAACCCAAATGAATCGTTAAACATTCAGTATGAATATACACTATCAAAATCCGGGCGACTGAGAGAATTAGGATACGAAGTGGTGGAAATGTGGGGGTGTGAATTCAGGGGAAAAATTAAGGAAAACCCTGAAATTTGTAACGTTAAATTTCCGCCCTACGACATAATTATTATTCGCATTCATAGTTGTTATGTTTTATCCAAATTTGATTCAATAACTATTGTTAGTATTGTCATTATTACTGTTATTATTTTATTATTATTTAATTTTTGTAACTACACTGTGATTCTAACGTGCACGATAGAAAATACTTTTTTTGTAAAAAATTTAGAGCTAACTGCAATTTCATTGACCATTTATTATTTTATTTGCAAACCGTTTTCCTTTTGTTGTTAAATTTACATATTTAATTTTTAACTTAGAGTTGTTTTTTTTTGCTTATTTGGGTTTCGTCGTCAAATAAACCAGTTATACTTTACGTCGGCTTTCTTTTTTTCCATCCCGGTTTCGAGTTTTTCCGAAGACGTTTTCCCGCCCGAAGGACTTTATTTTTTTAAAGAACTCGTGGCGCTCTTACTTCCATCTAGACCCCCCCTTCTTCACTGAATCTAGCCGAGGTAAGGCATCGAGCGGATACGTCTAATTTTATAGATAGCGGGTACGTACGTTTTAGGACTTAAGGTTTTTTTTCTTTCTTTTTAGTGGTCGAAGTTCCTTCGACAAGGAAAGAGCGTTACAGATTGCTGCAATGGTTTTGAAGAGAAGTGATCCTATTCCCGTGACGCGCGTTGAAACTAAAATGTATAAACCAAAGTCAACAAAACGAAAATTTTTAGACTATAATTCTGTGCCATACGGATATAAAAAATGTAAAAAAAAACTTGTATTTTTTCTATTATATATATATATATATATATATATATATATATATATATATATATATATATATATGTAAAAAGGGTCCGCCAATAGGGACGCGCGAAGTTTGCTGGAAGGGTGCGGCCATGTTGTTCGAGGTAGAGCTGTCAATGTTGCTGTCATTTGTTCAGTATATAACCCCAAATCACCATGGCAAGTTTGAGTGTCGAGCAGCACGTGCAAATTATTAAATTGTTTTACGAAAATGGGTCATCAGTTCGAGCAACGTTCCGCGCACTTCGCCCATTTTACGGTCGCGATGATCGGCCTGTAGAGTCGACTATCCGTCGATTGGTGGGCAAATTCGAGTCGACTGGTTCAGTAAACAACCAGCCAACACTGACACGTCGACGAAACGCCCGATCGAACGAAAATATCGCTGCTGTCCGTGAGAGTGTGCGCGAGAACCCGAGGCAGTCCATTTTTTGTCATGCACAGGAACTTGGCCTTTCGGAGACATCAACTCGCAGAATTTTGCATCTGGATTTGGGTCTGCACCCGTACAAAATCCAATTGACCCAGGAGCTCAAGATAAACGACCACAGACAGCGTCGGGCGTTCGCTGACTGGGCTCTGGAGCAGTTGGAAGCAGACCCCCCATTTTGGCCGAAAAATCATCTTCAGCGACGAGGCTCATTTCTGGATGAACGGGTATGTGAACAAGCAAAATTGCCGCATTTGGAGTGAGAACAACCCACACGAGGTCCACCAAGTGGCAATGCATCCCAAGAAAGTCACTGTTTGGTGTGGATTTTGGGCCGGCGGCATCATCGGTCCGTACTTTTTCGAGAACGAAGCTGGGGCGGCCATAACCGTCAATGGGGAGCGCTACAGGTCGATGATAACCAACTTCTTTTGGCCTAAACTGGATGATATGGACACGGACGACATGTGGTTCCAGCAGGACGGCGCCACGTGCCACACAGCCCATGTCACAATGGACATTCTGCACGAGCGATTTCCGGACATGGTCATCTCGCGCGGAGGCGATATCAACTGGCCACCGAGATCGTGCGATTTAACGCCTTTAGACTTTTTTCTCTGGGGGCTATCTCCAGTCGCTGGTCTACGCCAACAAGCCTCTAAACACCGATGACCTCAAAGTCAACATACGCAACGCCATCGCTCAAATTGAGGCCGATATGTGCTCCAGAGTCATCAAAAATTGGACCTCCCGGATCCGGGCTACCAAACGGAGCCGCGGTGGTCATTTGAACGATGTTATCTTCCATACTTAATGGGGTCGAATACCCTTTCGAATGAAAAATAAATTTCGTTTCTACCTCACACACAACTTGTTTTATTCAATTTTAAAGTTCACGCGCCCTTATTGGCGGACCCTATATATATATATATATATATATTATATATATATATATAATATATAATATATATATATACAGGGTGTCCTGTTAATGCGGGGAAATGGCTGGACCATAGATTCCTGGGGTCAAAATATGACAATTTAACGCAACTTATCTATATCCAAAAATTTTAGGTTAAGCCGGAATTTGGCTTCAAAGTTTCAAAATTTTTTATTTCTTTTGGTTTATAACAATTGAACGCTTTATTTGATTTGAATGAAATTTATTAGTAATAAGTACCC
>CAXAKX010001028.1:0-20670 GCA_963969525.1 Ontholestes murinus
CACGGTAATTAACCCAATGATTGGGAAAAATACCGGAGGAAAGTTGTAATTAAGTACACGATGAGGTTGGTCTAGAATGAATTTTGAATAGGTTTAACACCCAGACTAGTGAGTGTCCTGAAACACGATTCAATAAAAATAGCTAGAGTCAATCAAAAATCAATTAAATTGTTGTTTTCAAGGATGAAGGACAAGGTTCCGGAAGGTCAAAGATGCAATGTAGTCTATTCTATACCTTGCGGCGGTTGTGACGGTGTTTACGTTGGGCAGACTGGTCAATGGCTGAGATCCAGAGTCACACAACACAAAAATGACATCAGAAATAAAAAACCAAAATGCGCCTTGGCCCAACACGCTAACATTACTGGGCACACCATAAATCTCGATGGCGTGATATTGTGCTCAGAATCCTTTTATAAATCTAGATTATTTCTTGAAATGTCTCACATCCTTAAGGATAATCCTTTAAACTCGAAAACAGATACAGATGGATTGAGCGCAATATACTCCTACCTTCTCAGTGCAAAGTTCCAACCGCAACAACAACTATGAATAACTCGTTATTACAGATGAGAAAACGTACACCAAAATTCAATTTCGGCCCAACCTATTCAAATTTTCCCTCCATGTCCCCTTGTTGTCGGAAACATAGTCGGTATAACAGGTCACCATTCCATAACTGTCAACTCCGCGACCTTCCTTTCCAACATTACCGTCCATGGTTCCGACAACAACGAACAACATGGATGTTGTCAACCGGTTTCTCTGTTCAATTTTAATCTGTTATCATCATACATTTGTGTCGTCCTCACCGTTTTTAAAATAGCTGTTCACTTCCAATGTATCACCACCCTCCGGATGTTCACCAATTTTCTAAAACTCACAAATTGTAAGTCACCACGTTTTTTATTTTGAGGTTATGTTTTGTAAACTAATTGCGCCTTATGTTATGTACAGAGCCCTGATGAAGCCGAAAAAATAAATTGGCGAAATATTGGCAGTATTTTAGAAGAGTTTTCTTAAGCAGACCCAGCCGCATACCCGTTATTCCACCCCCCATGTTTCTCTAACTGTGACGGCTGTTACATCCTACAATATATATATATATATATATACACGTTGTCCCCTGAAATTTTGAATATGAGTAATGTAATGTGTATTGTATCTCGATCATTATTATTGGTTTGCCATGGTTGCTGCTGCAATATGCATGTCAATTTGACTTACATAGCTTCAAAATGTTAACAGGAATTTTATAATTGTCTGGGATATTGTTTAGCTCAATAAAGAAATGTTTTCGAACATTTAATAAGATGAACGTTCTAGTGATTTGTTATTCGTTACGTCAGAATTGAGTAAATATGTTTCATTTTAATTGCGAATTTTATTACAAATTAGAAATTGCTGATTATTTCCCGTTGGTTAGTCCATTAAAATACGTCACGAGCGTGGTATAGTCGTCCCAAAGATATTTGGCGTTTATGACCTTTTATGGTATTTAACTTTTACTAATTTTTATGAGGGACCGACCACAAACTCTCATCCTCCGCCCCTAATAGGTGGTCCTCAGCGGATTCCCCTAACGTTGTCCCAGGCCCGGTTTCGGTCCTTTTTTTTAAGGGGCCGTTTTAACTCCGGGTGCTGCTACCCGCATGAAATCCATCCACCATATAATAATGGCTAATGCGGTTTCTCAATATCTTATAATTCAATAATATCAAAATAAAAAAACTATTTGGTTATGTAAGCCTTTGCAATGCATACATTTGTTTGGAGAAAATTATACAATACGGTCCTGACCAGACCGCGAATATTTATGGGTTTGGTTTTACGATATGATGGCCCTAAACTCATTAAGGCGGTCAAGTGGTAAAAGGTCATAAACGCCAAATATCTTTGGGACGACTATAACTAAGTAACGAGTAATACATTTAAATGCCCGTATTCAAAATTTCAGGGGACAGCGTGTATATATATATATATATATATATATATATATATATACAGTAATTAGTAGTAATTACATCGAGGCTTTGGAAACAATTATTGAGCGTTATGATTTACAAAATAAAATAATTCTGTTTCATTTAAAGAACATTTTAAAAATACCACCGTGTAAGGACGAATCGGGATCGGAATTAAGGCGTATCTTAGATACAATAACACAAAATATTACATCACTTCACGGTTTAAATCGTTCTGTCGATAACTATAGTGATTTACTAGTAGCGATTATTTTGATGAAGTTAGACGCGAATACGATGCTTGAGTGGGAAAGAACACTCAAACGCGACAGTGAATTTACCATCGTAAATGAAATAACAGAATTTGTAAGACAAAAATGTGACACGCTTGAAGGCTCCACCTTAATTAAAACTAAGTTTAAAATCAAAGCAAGTAGTAATTTCGCTGCGATTGGACGGAAATGTCCCCTTTGTACCGAAGTGCGTGCGTTATACGAATGTGATCAATTTTTAAAATTATCCGTTGAGCAACGTCCAGTTAAATTAAAACAATTAAATTATTGTGTAAAATGTCTATGTGTAAAATGCCCTGATTTAGGCATTACGGCTACACCAACGACTTTTAGTCATGTAAATGACCATCATGAAGCCTGTTTATCAACCGCTTTAATTACAGTATTTGATTCAAAGGGAATCTAACACACAGCTAGAGCGCTTCTCGTCAGCGGGTCGCAACCTAATTTAATTTCGGACGAATTAGCTAAAAAAATTAAAAAGCTCAAGTAGAAAAATAAATATAAATTTAAATGAAGCGGCTACTTCAGTCACGAAAGTGTGTAAAATAAAAATTAAATCAAAACATAATCAGTATTCAACTGAAATAAATTGTTTAATAGTTAACAACGTGACAACTCCTCAGCCTAATCGCACATTTAATAAAAATGCTCTAAACATCCCGAAAAACATTAAATTGGCCGATCCCCAATTCAATATTTCCAGGAAAGTCGACTTATTAATCGGCACGAATGTATTTGGCGCTCGTTATGCATGGGGCAATTAGAGTTAGGCGCTAATAAACCGATTTTACACAAAAACCCACTTCGGTTGGGTTGTCGGCGGAGGAGAATCCCAATATAATTATCAGTCATGCAACTTGGCATCCGGTTCGCCAAATTTTGACTTAGAACGATTTTGGAAATTGGAACATGTAAATGTTGGTAAAAAGTATTTAAATCCTCTTGAATAAGAATGCGAAAGCAGCTTTGTGCAAAATTTTAGACGAGATAGTCAGACATGTCGTTTCACAGTAGCTTTTCCCTTTAAAAACAATTGCCTGTTATTAGACGAATCGCTAAGCCTTGCTTTAAAGAGATTTTATAATCTTGAAAATAAATTAGGTAAAAATCCATCACTCAAAGCGCAGTACGTAGATTTCATGGTGGAATACATTAGATTAGGGCATATGAAAGAATCCGTTAGGAGTCAATTCGAGGGGTATTATATGCCCCATCACTGCGTTGTAAAAGAAGCTAGCATATCAACAAAACTTAGAGTTGTTTTTGATGCATCCGCTAAAACAAATCGCGGTGTATCACTTAATGATATATTATTAAAGGGGGTAGTATTTCAGCAGGATTTGTTTTCTATCCTAATTCGATTTAGATCATATTCATATGTCATTTCCGCGGATATAATTAAAATGTACCCTGAAGTGCTCGTTGACTCAAAAAGTATTATGGCGTTCTGTACCAAGTCAATCTCTACAAGAATTTGAGTTACAAACCGTCACTTACGGTACCATGCCGGCATCCTTTTTGGCAACTCGTTGTCTAAATCAATTAGCAAGTGATGAGGAAATTAACTATCCCCACGAATGCGATGGTGATTAAAAATGACTTATACGTTGACGACTTTTTAACTGGCTATGATAATATAAATGATCTCGCACATATAAGAGACAGAATAATTGAAATATTGAAAAATGGTGGATTTCAACTCAACAAATGGAACTCAAATAATAAAATGTTGCTAAATGATATACCGCACGATGTCAATAATTCAATTATTTTGCTCGACAAAGAGGAAAACGCGAAAATATTAGGGTTGCAGTGGGACTCTAGTACCGACATGTTTTCGTTTAATGTAGCTAAATCCACCAATGCGCGCATAACATAATGTATAATTTTATCAGAAATTGCTCAATTATTCGACTCGCTTGAACTAATTAATCCAACAATTATGACGGCCAAATTAATCATGCAGGATTTGTGGAAGTCAAAGATAAGTTGGGATGAAAGTATCCCGGTAAATATTTATAGTAGATGGAAATTATTCCATAGTAGCTTACCGGAATTAAATAAATTAAAAATCTATAGACATTTCGATTGCACTTCCAGCTGGGAGATGCACGGTTTCTGTGACGCGAGCGAACATGCGTACGGTGGGTGCGTTTATGCTCATTTTAAGGTAAATGGGACATGGCAAGTAGAATTAATCGCGGCCAAATCTCGGGTAGCTCCGCTAAAAACTCAATCTCTTCCGCGACTCGAGTTATGGGCCCTATTATTGTCATAACTACAAAAAACTATAAATGAATCATTGTCTGTTAGAAAGATTAATTACGAGCAAAGGTACTGGTGCGATTCTAACATCGTCATTTCATGGATTCGTGCTGAAAATTCGCACTTTAAAACGTTTGTCGCGAACCGAGTATGTGAAATAAGAGATTTAACGGTACCCAACAAATGGTCACATATCTCAACCAATGAGAACCCCGCCGATTTATTAACACGCGGTATGATGCCTCATGAATTAGTAAATTGGTGGAGTGGTCCATCATGGCTAATTAAACCAAATGATGAGTGACCACAAAATCAATTTACTCCAATAGGAGATTTGCCTGCAATTCCAAATGTTCTTACTATTCCACCCGAACACAAACAGGTACGGGTTAATGTTCAATAATTATACTAGCCCTTCAAAATGGACACGCGTCATGGTGCATATGCTAAGGTTTATAGCGCTTTGCAAAACGACTATCGAGCACAATAATGGGCCAATCACTGGCACGGAATATAATAAGGCAACCCTAGTGTTAATAAAATTGGTACAACAAGATTCCTTCCCAGACGAGTACTGCTAACTTAAAACAGGGCGGGAAATTAAGCGCACTAGTAAGCTTAAAGAATTAGCGCCATTTTTTTTACCACGACGATGAAGTAATCAGGGTAGGGGGTTGCTTGAGAAACGTGAATATAAATTACTCACAAAAGTTTCCGATAATTTTGCCCGGGTCGCATTCGTTCACTAGGTTAGAAATCAATAACGAACACATTAAAAACTTGCATTCAGGTGTTAACGCGACAATGGCTGCAGTTCGTACAAGGTTTTGGCCGATTTTGGGCAAAAAGTACAGTTAAAGCTGTAATAAAAAATGTGTTTTAAGGCAAATTCGGTATTTATCAACCCCTACATAGGGAACCTACCGGCCACACGTGTAAATATTGATAAAACGTTTCATACTACTGGTATAGATCTATGTGGACCATTTTTAATTAAAGAGGGCAGTAGAAGTTCAAAACTGCGAAAAGCTTATGCAGCTTTGTTTATCTGTTTCGTGACAAGAGCAGTTCATCTCGAATTAATTAGTAACGCCTCAATTCAAGCATTTATTGCTACTCTTCGTCGCTTTGTTGCCCATCGAGGAAAGGTGGCTCACATATATTCGGATAACGGGACAAATTTTGTCGGATCGGACAATGAGTTAAAGAATCTTACTAATATTGTAAATAATGAAGCCCAGCAGCACAAATCAATTGAAACATTTGCCGTAGATGGCATAACCTGGACTTTATTCCCCCTCGTTCTCCACATATTGGCGGATACTGGGAGGCGGGTATAAAAAACGTCAAACATCATTTGTGTAGAGTAATGGAGGATTGTAAATTGACTTTTGAGGAACTGACTACACTTCTTTATCAAATAGAAGCAATTCGCGCCCATTAACATCCATGCCCGAAGACCCTAACGACCCCTCCTTTTTGACTCCCGGACACTTCCTCGTCGAAGACTCTTTGGCATCTGTTGCAGACAATTACAATTCATCCGGCGGCAGTTCTGGAGGCGTTGGATAAAGAAGTATCTCCCGAGCCGACAACATCGGAGTAAGTGGACGTCTAAGGAAAAACTGCCCGAGATAGGTGACCTGGTGCTAATAAAGGAAAACAACCTCCCTCCTATGCAATGGATGGTAGGACGAGTCGTACAACTCTACCCTGGAAGCGATCTTTTGCCTCGAGTGGCTACCGTTAAGACATCCTCAGGGGAGTACAAGAGGGCAGTAACACGAATAGCGGTGCTGCCCATCAAGTAAGCAAGTTGGCTGCAGTTCTTCAGGGAGCGGCGGCATGTTCGGTTTAGGCAAGTAATTTTTCCAGAATTGCTGCCTGTAAGCCGAATGGAATTTTTATTATCCGACATCGCTGTACCCCAATAAATTGGACAAATAATCGCCACCCTCGTCCACTCCAGGGGGTCCATCTGGACGCCTCAATTTGTGTCCTTCCTGGAAGAAACCGTTTCCGCTCGACCACAGGCAAATTTCCACCAGCTGGTTAGCAGCGCTTCGTCCGAAATGAATGAAGAAAGAAGAGCCAATCACGCACGACCGTACCCCCCATGAAATTTCTTATATTTGTACAATTGTAAATATTATTCATTATCAATTTAGACTTTGTAAAATACAGTTTAATATAGCAAGCATTTTAAAAACCATCTTCATTTTTTTCTTCGAGTTGTCACAACTTCGTGCCCTTACACCGCACATTTTGCTTTCGAGATATTCAGAAATCAAAAATATTACAAAAGGAGAAAAGTCAGAATCAGTATTTCTACTATCTGTAGATATAAATTTTTCGCGAGGATGAAAAAAGTGAGCCTCTAAATTATACGCTTACCTAAAAATAGTCACACTGTCCATCGTCCTTGGTATTCGTTCAGGGATTGTTGTGGAGCTGGTGATGCTTCCTGATGTTTTCCTCTCGATGCTGCTGCCCTTGGAGCTGAATCCCAGATGTCTAGAGGACTCCTTCTCTGCGGAAGCAACGGAGAAGATTACAGGTATCTGATGAATTCTAAAAACAAACGAAGTGCTGATATTCCTTCAAGACTTCTTTAGAGATCTCACCGACTGCGCCAATTTTATTTTTCGGCGTTTTTAAAAACTGCAACTTACCTTCTCACAAATACATTACAAATAAAAATATAATTATAATACAGAATGACGCTATAGTAATGAACTCATAATAATGAATTGAATAATTCATGAGTGTGCGGGTGGATTGCGGTCTTATTTATAAGGAAAGAAAATGATACCTTAGCAAAAAGACATCTGGTGTTATTGCGGATGAAAATGTATTGTTAGTAAAATGACACGAGGTGCAGAATATAATGTAAATGATGCAAATAAAATAATATGTATTTCAATTAAAATAATTAATAAATAATAAAGGATTGTCTCTTGTGGCGGTTAGGTTACTTACAGTAGTAGTAGTAGTGTTCGGCTTTCGACCACGTGGTCTTTCCGCCATGTGTTATTTGTGTATATGTATGTGTGTAAATGAGCTTGATACTTTAAAGGATCGCCCCCGTCATTTTAAAGCACCATTAATTATATCCTAAAGGTGAATGGTACCGGTCACCCATCCAACTACTGCCCCGAACCAACATTCCTGCACGTTAGTTCGGGGCCGTAACCGAATGCGCTACCACCGTCGTGTGGTTACTGACATATATGCACATATTACTTTATTAAAAACCAATTTATTAAAGTACTGTATTTCAATTTTTATTTATTAATCGAATATTATTGACGTTTTCTGGTATTAAGTAATATTAAACTGTATTAGAAAACAATATAAGGATTATTGATTAAATGGGATGTGTTTTGCGAAATTATATTGGGATGATTAAACTGTCAGTATGACAGAAAGTACAATTTCGTAAACTGAAATTAAAATGCCAAAATATATGGCAAAATCACATAAAAGCAGTAACATGTTTGTCATGGATAAATGCAGAAGACCCTGGGCGAGAGTGGAAGATCATCAGAGGTGAACTCGGTCCATTTCATGTGCTGTTAAAATTAATTTGAAGTTATGTATGTATATAAATATTTAGACCATTTATGTTAGCACATTGAATAAAGCTAATAAATAATAATAATATTAAAAATATTTCTAGTTTTTAATTTTCTCGATATACATTATTTTTCCAACCCGAGGAGTTATTAAAATAAAAATACTACCAAATAATATTACTTATAAATTTTTAAGTTTATTAAAAATTTAGAGAAATTAAACATAATTTAAATCAAAGTTTTATTTTTAACAAATTTTTCAAGTTTATGAAACACATATTTTTTTAAGTTAAAATAATTTAATTCAATCTTTCACACTTCTATTTAATAAACAATTCACAGTTAAACCTATACACAAGAAAAGGGGCGAGAAATAAAAATTGTCATACCTGATGCGATGAGCTCGATTACTTTAGATCAGAGGCGTCCAAACTTTTTGCTGCGAGGGCCAGTTTGGTATTTAAATTCATTAGCGGGGGCCAAGCATTGTAAATATGTGAATTAAAAAACCTTATTACAAGTAAAGCAGCATTGAATTTTATTTTTTTATAGTAAATTACAGATATAACAATACTAAACAAACATGTCTAAATTATATTATTATAAAATTATTTCATGCAATTTTTAATGGGAATGGTGGAACTGGGTTTTTTCCTGGAGAGTTTCTTCAAAGTTGACATTCAAATCGGAAACACCAATTATTAGCAATGATTGCAAATGATCATCCGATAAATTTGCCCTATATTTAGATTTCAGATACTTCATCCTGGAAAAAGTTTGTTCGCACATATAGGTAGTGCCATACATAGAAATAAATTTACCAGCCAATTGCTTTAAATTTGGAAACTCTTGCGTCCAAAAATTTGTAAAAATCGATCAAGTTTCCTTCTTTGTATTTGTTCTTGATTTGATCGCTAGCTTGAAGATCAATTATTTCCATTTGAAACTGACTTGAAACGTCGCCAACGTTGCAGTCATATGGATTTTGAAACAGCCGAATTTCCCTTGAATTTATGTCAAGATCAGAAAAACGCTTTTGAAATTCTAGTTTTAAATCCGCGATTACTTTTACTGCAAATATGGTGGGAAATCTTTCGTCAGTTTCTGTACTAAATTTTTCACAGCACGTGAAATGGGAAAAATTACATTCATTCATATGACTTTCGAGCAATATCAGCTTAGCTCTGAATGCTTTGATTTGCTCGAATAAATCACAAATTAAGTTGTTTTTACCTTGGAGCTTTAAATTCAAGTTATTTACGTGTGTCACGACATCTGAAAAAATTGCCAACTTCCAGATCCACTCTGCATCCGATAAAAGCGGTTCAGGGTGATTCTTTTCCGCAAGAAAAATTTTAATTTCCTTTCTGAGCTTGAAGAACTGCAATAACACTTTTCCACAGCTAAGCCATCGAACTGCTGTATAATACAAGTCAACAGACTCAGATTCAATTTCTTCGAGGAAAGATCGAAATTGGCGATGATTGAGTGCACGTGATCGAATAAAGTTTACGACAGAAACAACTGGTTTCAAAACGCAGCTCATGTCGACATGTTTTACACATAGGGCTTGTTGGTGGATGATACAGTGCAGAAAAATTGGTACTGTTGCTCCTGCGCTTTCACAAGCTTTTCTTATTAGCCCAAAAACCCCAATATTTGCACCAGACATGTTTCTTCCTCCATCAATTGTCGCACCTTGGAGTCGATTCCAGTCCAAGTTATATTTGGTCAACGTCTGTTGTAGTTCCTTAAAAATATCTGCTCCAGTTGCAGTGCCATGCATGCTGTTAACCGATGCTAATTCTTGGGTGACATTAAGATCGTCGTCAACTCCACGAACAAATACTAAAATTTGTGAGGCGTCACTAACGTCGGTCGATTCATCCATCGCGTTAGAATAGTGAGTGAAACGCTGTGCTTTCCCAGAAATCTGGTGGAGTATATTATTGCCAATATCGTCAATTCGACGAGCAACAGTATTGCAGGAAAGACTTATCATTTTGAAAAGTTTCACCTTTTCCGGACATAATACCCCAACAGCTTCTAACATACACTCTTTAACGATGTTTCCGTCCATAAAGGGTTTCCCTTTTTTCGCCAACAAATAAGCAACTTTCATGCTAACAAATCAATGATTCATTTTCCGAGTTTGCCTTCCTAAATAAATTTTGCTGAGAAGACAAACTACGACTCATTTTTTCAAATTTTTCAGTACGCTGCTTGTCCTTAAATTGTGAGTAAGCTGAAGCATGTTTTGTTTCATAATGTCGACGTAAATTGTATTCCTTCATTACAGCAACAGTGTCATTGCAAATTACACATATAGCTTTGCCATTCTTTGACTGCGATTGCACAAAGAAATATTTAAATCCCCATTCTTCTTTAAAAACGCGGCACTCGCCATCTACTTTTCTTCTTTTTGTTTCCATGTTCAACTTTAAAAAATAATATTAACATAATAATTAAGTTATAATATATTAAATATAAATTTAAACATACCAATTTACAATGTATCAACTGTAAAGAATGTAAATAAGCTCCGCGGCCGACGAATTTTTCGTTTGTCGTGGAAAATCTCGTAGCTTTGCAGGCACTGCAGTTGAGTGCAGTCTGCCGCTCCGCGCCGCCTACGTACAGTCAGAGTACAAAATCATTCATGTAGTCGAGCGGCCGAGTTGTATCGCAAAATTCAGAAAAACTTGAATACCAGACTGTACTTTTTCGAGCATGATACCGTGCTCATTCTAACCAAATGCGCTCTTCATCTGCGCGAGATCTAATACCGACGCGCCACGCTACATTTATATTTTACGAAATTTTTCAAAATCCTTGGCGGGCCGGATAAAATTCCCTGCCGGGCCGGGTTTGGCCCGCGGGCCGTAGTTTGGACACCTCTGCTTTAGATGATATAATTTACTAGATACTGCTTCTGGTAAACGCTGAGATGCAACTACTCTCCTGCGATATTTTACATACCAATCCAATTACCAATTGCGGAATTGTCCGCTCTGATCAGAGCGCATATGCACAATCTCTTTTAGGTGCGCAATGGATGCAACGTTCAATTATTTCCTATATGATAGGACGCGCGACAAACCATAATTAAAATTCTACTTCCGTTGTACCGATAATCTTCTATTTGAAGGAATAAAGATATTTGATGATAAGCTAGCAAGCTTATCATCAAATATCGAGTACGATATTGTGAATTTAGGACCGCTATTAAAGTTTTATATTTATTATATGATGTAACCAATTTGCAAAATTTTAATTTTGCTTCTTTAAAATTCTATAATAATAAATAATTAATCCTAAAATCAAGAGCACTACAGGCAAAATTCTGAATTTGAGTAAATATCCTATTATGATTAAGTTACTGGTTTCTAAACGTAATAAATTAAAATTATTATTTGAATTAACATTTTTTGCACAAAAAATGAATTATTTACACTGATATTTCCCCTTAAGTTTAATCATTCCAATATAATTTCGCAAAACACATTCCCATTTAATCAATAATCCTTATATTGTTTTCTAATACAGTTTAATATTACTTAATACCAGAAAACGTCAATAATATTCGATTAAAAAATATTCATAATAGAATTGAGTCCAATGTAATATAAATAATGTTATGTAACATATGTAATAGTGGTGTCAGATAGTAAACTAAAACACTTATTTTACTAAATATATAATTAAAACCAGAGAATTTCTCTGTCACAGGGAGTCCGACCACGGGAGTGTATTAATTGATCATATTCGGATTTATTGTGAATAGAACAGGAATTATTCAAATGTGAAAGGATACAAATTTCGAAACAACTCAAAAACTACTGGCTCCAGATATAAGGATATATAATACTTTTTTGTAGCAATTTATCTTGCGAATCGCACTATGAGATAAAACATTGGTCATTCCATTAAAGAAATTGATATATGATATTTTTAATTAGGAGCTGAAATATTAATATTCATAAAATACCTATTGTTAAAATTGACACATGTAATATTTGTTCCAGTTGTAGAGGAATCTATTAGGTACAATATAAAATGCAGCTTGTGTATCTATCTTGTACTTACTAGAAGTTATAGGCATTTTATTAAACGCCTATTTGAGGTCAATATTTGACAAATACATTTTTAAATAAAAAACTGTAAAAGTTAAGTGGACACAAACCCATATGGGGAGGTAAGCAATCGAACAAGGAATTAAAAAATAAAATAATATACAGTATGCTCCATTTAAAATAACAAAGTTGCTAGCCGTTTCTGGTACAACCGGAAGTGATAGAAAGTCTTAATATTTTCCATGAGGAGATCAATCAATCAACCATGCAATGTTGATTATATTTCAGATTTTTCCTTTTGCAGGAACCCCGTAAATTTTTAATGGACGTTATTCGTGGCTCATCCTGTATATAATAAATGAAATGGTATGATTGAGAATTAACAAAGTTTATAATGCCGGAACACTGCTACAATTGTTTCGCCATAAATTCTAAGTAATTTAGTTTATAATGGGAAATTGTAGGTTGTAAAACCACATGTCATCTACCTGACAAAGCCACTGTACGGCAAAACAATTATCGGAGTGTTCCGAAATTATAGCTATACTAATTCTCAAACATATCGTTTCATTTACGACATATATAATGTATTTTACCAAGTAACTGTCTTCTTCATCCGATATTGTTTAATTTTTTTAAATTTATAATTGATTTGCGACTATCACATCTATTAAAATTAGTATAGACATTGATATATTGGATTCTTTACATTTTTAACCGAATAAGGTATAAATAAATCCACTCATATTGATCGTGCAAATTCAAATGAAAATTGACACGTCCCTAGTGCTGAATAATAATATTGTAATTAATTGAGACCTTTTTCGAGACGAATTAAGCAGCATAAAACGTATAGGGCTGAAGCTAATTCCTGCTAGTACATGAGTAAAATTCATAATACCTCATTGACTTATTTGTCGTCAGTTATGTTCCATCTACTGGACTAATTGTAATGTGAGATATCAATGAACAAAACAAGACGTATTAGAAGTGATTATTTCAATTCTTTATATTTGTGTAGAGCTTTATTGTCGTGATGTTAAAATTGTTAAAATGTTTATAGGATATTTACTGAACATTTAATCATAGATCACAAATTAAGGTAATTAATTAATTTGAAAGAAAAATTAAATAGCAAGTTTCGAAAAAAAAAACATATTCACTCGATTTTAGTTACATAAAACACTTTGGATCTTGCATATTAATGTTTTTAACTGCTATATTATTTGCAATCATCGCTTAAACTTGATTGATTTAGAAAACCTCAATTTTACGCGCAAGGTTAAATAATTTATTTCATACTCAATTGTTTATAACCTACTAGAACTCACCCTAAAAGAAAACCGCATATATGCAGATGATACTTGCATAGTATATACAGGAAACAACTACGAAAACATAGAAATAGAAATAAACACAAACATCAAACACTTTGATACCACAATAACATACAGTATATAGCAAAAAAAACAGAATATGTGATTTTCAACAATAGACATAAAACTAAATTTACAATCAACATCACAAGAACAGTAAGTAAACTACCTAGGATTAAAAATACAAGAAAACCTTAAATAGGACGAACACATACAACATCTAACAAAAAAGAACTCCAAGACAATAGCGGCACTGACAAAAGAAAACATAAAAACTACATACGAGAAACGACTAGAAAACAAATCTACAATACCCTATTTAAATCAGAAAATACCTACCTAAATAATATCAGTGGAGGCACAGCCAAGAAAAACGTAATGAAACTACAAATACAACAAAATATAGTACTAAAAATACTATATAAACCCGATAGACTAAAAATATAACATACAATAATGTTAAGAAACCTACCCATCTATAACAAATAACATAACTTGAGCAAGATAACACTAAAAATAAATAAGCAAGTCCACGAACACAAAACAAGTAAAAAATCAAATAAGAAAAGAAATATTTACAACAACAAAATGTTCAAAAGCATTAACGAATGAAACAATCAAACAGTATAACAACATACCCGAACATATAAAAAATCTTGAAAACAAAACGCCTAATTCTAAATAATACATTTAAATAATAGACATCCTACGTCTAATCTACTCAAAAAACACAATGATTGATATAAATACTTATCAAATATATTGAAAAACATTATTTTTTAAACTAATATTAAATTAATAAAAAGTCCTTTAGGTTGTAAAAATATAACAAATAATTAAAACAATGAATAAAACACTTACTATATTTTTAACCACTATAATTTATTATAATATATAAATATATTACAATTTGTACGACTTAAGTTTCGACTTTTGACAGTCATTATCAAGTATGACTGTCAAAAGTCGAAACTTAAGTGGTACAAATTGTAATATATTTATACAGGGTTATTCACGCTATACGGCACGGAATATTGTGGCCAAAATACGTGACTTTCAAAAAGTTTCACTTTGGGGATATATGGGGGTCTATTAGGGCTACTTTTTAAAATTACTTTCATAATATACAGGGTGTCCCAAAAACCCTAAAAGTATCAAAGTTGTGTTTTTTTTAATGAAACACCCTGTATTTTATTGCATTTTTGGATCCTTGGATCAAAATAAGTGTGTGTTTTAATAAGGTTTTTATTACTTAAACCTTAAGGTTTTTGAAATAATTTGAATTTTGTAAAAATTTAACCTAATTTTCATGTTTCAAATACTTAAAAAGTAATTAAGTTATGCATACCAAATTTACACTGAAATGTAACAATAGATCATATTTTATTTTCCAAGTATAATAAATTTGACATCTTATACCGGGTGTAAAAAAATTGGAATTAAACAAATTAGAACTTTAAATGGCTATAACTTCATTTATTTAAATGGAATGCTATATTTATTAATTTATCAGCAAATGCACGTTTTAATTACTTATCGAATGGTATTTATATCTTAACTGTTAAGTATTCTCGTTTTTACAGAAAACGCCCAAATATTGTTTATTGCACCGTTTTAGTACTTTTTAAGTAAAAATTTTAATGTATCTAGTTTTCTATGGTATTTAAAAACGTCAGATAATTAATTTAGTCTGCCACTTTAGTTTAAAAAGCCTGTCTTTTGTTATAGTTGTCTTATTTTGCATTTTTGTGTTAGATCGTTAGTAATCGTTATTATTTGAACATCGCTGTTGTATTTTTTGGTAAAAAATGAAGATTTACTCAAAAGAAGGGGGTATTGGCATTATCTTTATGCTTGGAGAATATCATCAAAATTGTTTATTGGCTTGTCGAGTTTATACTTAAAGGTTTCCCGAAAGAAATCACCCTAAGCCAGCCATTTTTGAGAGACTATTAAATCAATTTAAAGAAAGTGTCAGTTATAAAAACCCCAGTATAAGAAAATCTGTGTAAATTTTCATTTTTTACTATTAAATATAACAACGATGTTCAAACAATAACGATTACTAATGATCTAACACAAAAACGCAAAATAACACAACTATAACAAAAGACAGGCATTTTAAACTAAAGTAACAGACTAAATTAATTATCTTACGTTTTTAAATACGATGGAAAACTAGATACATTAAATTTTTTACTTAAAAAGTAATAAAACGGTACAATAAACAATATTTTGGCGTTTTCTGTAAAAACGAGAAGACTTAAGACTTAAGACATAAATACCATAAGATAGGTAATTAAAAAGTGCATTTGCTGACAAATTAAAAAATATGGCGTTCCATTTAAATAATTGAAGTTATAGCCATTTAAAGTTCTCATTTGTTTAATTCCAATTTTTTTACACCCGGTATAAGATGTCAAATTTATTATACTTGGAAAATAAAATATGATCTATTGTTACATTTCAGTGTAAATTTGGTATGCATAACTTAATTAATTTTTAAGTATTTGAAACATGATAATTAGGTTAAATTTTTACAAAATTCAAATTATTTCAAAAACCTTAAGGTTTAGGTAATAAAAACCTTATTAAAACTCACACTTATTTTGATCGAAAGATCCAAAAATGCAATAAAATACAGGGTGTTTCATTAAAAAAATCACAACTTTGATACTTTTAGGGTTTTTGGGACACCCTGTATTTTATGAAAGTAGTTTTAAAAAGTAGCCCTAATAGACCTCCATATATCCAGAAAGTGAAACTTTTTGAAAGTCACGTATTTTGGCCACAATATTCCGTGCCGTATAGCGTGAATAACCCTGTATATTATAATAAATTATAGTGGTTAAAAACATAGTAAGTGTTTTATTCATTGTTCATTATGAATTACCACATAGTAACGGTCGCAACCATAATTATGATTAAATAATTAAAAAATACAAAATCA
This sequence comes from Ontholestes murinus, assembly GCA_963969525.1. Lineage (NCBI taxonomy): Eukaryota > Metazoa > Arthropoda > Insecta > Coleoptera > Staphylinidae > Ontholestes > Ontholestes murinus. Next base: position 16,500 of record CAXAKX010001028.1, read on the forward strand.
TTTTGTAAATCTGCAACAATGAGTCTTAGTAAGCCTACAAAATAAATCACTTATTGAAACAACTACTTACCTAGCTAATACCTCAACAGAAACTGAATTATACAAAAGTATCTAAGAAACACTAGTTTTAACTCGAATAAATTTGGTTTTTGCATGAAAGTTTGTTGCTTAGCGATTTTAATGAGAGCCATATTACGAAAAAATCGCGAATAAGCAACAAATTTGAATGTACTAAAAACAAAATTTATTACGAGTTAATTGCCATCACGAATGATATTTGGAAAGACTATTCCATGACATGAAACGAATATCGGTGAATGGTTAAATATTTATATTAAAATTTTTAAGATACATCTTCTGCTGTTTTTTTTTTGTCGAAAAAGCTACATTGAATAAATGACACCTCCCTTATAATCATTTGCATTTACCTTCTTCATATTATACGCCCAGTCGTCTAGAATAGCGGCAAGAGCTTCCATTGAAGTTTTTGCTAACAACTAGTAGTTATTTTATCGGCGAAGAATTCTTCAAATTGTTTCCAAACACACGGTCTCGTTTTTGTTTTATTTTTTGGTACAGAACTTCCCACCGTCGCATTTATTATGGATGATGAAATCAAACCAATTACCAAACCTTTTGATTTTATAACCTACTTACAACTGTCAAGTATAAGCAACATTGTTCGCTTTTTTATCAAGGCTAACTCAATTTATTTGTCGGGAAATAGCTAACTTCGGTTTATTCAAGTGTATAAACTGCAATGTTTGTTTTTTCACTTATAAATTGACGTGGCTAAAAAATCACACACTCCTCCTTTCCATTGGCTGCATGCAATAGGAGTGGAATACTAAAACATATGTATATATATACAGGGTGTCCCGTTAATGTGAGGAAATGGCTGGAACATTGATTTCTGGGGTCAAAATATAATGATTTAACACAACTTATCTATATCAAAAAATTTACGGTAAAACCGGAATTTGTCTTCAAAGTTTCAAAATTTTGTATTTCTTTTGTTTATAACAATTGAACTCTTTATTAGATTTGAATAAAATTTATTATTTATAGTTACCATAATACAATACATTATTTCAGTTATTATGGCTATTATTGGTTAACAAGAAGAATACAAATCATTAGTACCACCACTTAAAAACTAAATTATTTTTTATAGGTGCATCTATTAAAAACTAAAAATATACTGCTTAAAAGACCGTTTAATTCAAAAACATTTTGTCTTTTAATAATATTTGATATCTTGTATGGTTTTTGCACAATAAAATAAAATATGAATCTGTGCAGACGTATATAGAGTGCTACGAAGTGAAAGTTAATCATTTCCATGGAAAGCATGGAAATATGTTCCAAGGAAATGAGGATGAGGAGGCCCCTAAAAAATGAAGGGGCGAGGAAGACCTAAAAACGTACACTCGGAGGATAAAGCAAGCAGTTCAGCAACCGAGGTAAACTCTAAATCACAACGTCTCCGACGTAAAAAGAACCATACCACTATCACTTCCCAAACAACTACCACATTAACACAAACAATAGACACAACCAACAAGAAAAAACACGAATTAAATTCGCACAAATATGGTGTGTACAAAAATTCAACGTAGACACGTTGATAATTATAACTAAGCATGGGTTTATCCTTAAATCTAACGAAACCAAACAAATTGTACTAAATAACCTCAAAACACTACAGTCGGAAAAAAATATTCACGTATTCCATGAAATCTAGCATTCATTTTCGCAAGCCGCAAGCGCGACAGGCAAGCGCTGTGCGCAGTCGCCCTCCTATTCGTGCATCATCCGCAGCGTAGAACCAGAAATCGATGAAGCACATCGGTACTGCCGCCGCATTATTACTAAGGAAACTAATTTCAAGACACATATGATTCTAATTATTACGGCCTCTCATGAAGCTTATACAAAATTACTTCAGGAACAGTTCAAGTTCATGTGTAAAGTCTACCCCGTCATTGAAAGCAGACCCCCAACACATATTCGGATATAACAAGTTCGGCCACATTACGGCGAATTGTAAAGAAAACATTTCCTGCGCTAAATGCTCAGGCAACATCCAACACACACTTGCTCTACCCACCTACCGCCAAAATGCAAGTCATGCGGAGACACGTCACATGGGGCATGGTTCACAAAGTGCCCTAAACGCCCTATGGAGCTCATTAAAGGCATTCCGAATGTTAAAATCCAAACAGTCAACAAAAAATCAGCCGACATATACACCAGCTTGACAAAAAAAAACACGCATTCATTCACTCATCATGACTACATAATTGACGCATACATGACAGAAATCAACTCACCAAATAATCTAGACAGGCAAGCTTTATTGAAGAAACTTAAATTAAGATTCATAGAAACTTATCAAATCGACACACATGTTAACTTTTCTGGTAACAGAATGTTTATCGTTATTTTCGATCTCAATACACCAGACGCCATATCCCCTGTCGAACCATCGATAGGAGTGCGAACAAGCCACGTTCAAGATACCAGAAATGGCTAGCATAAATTTCATATACACCAACATTAATTCCCTTCCCAGAATATCCTATCTCCTATCAAATTTTCTCAGTAATAATGACATACACATACACATGATGGTGGAAACTAAAACTGATAAGCCATACTTATTCAAAAATTGGTCAGCAATACAAATTCCTTCCTCTACTCTATATCATAACCAACGAGGTGGTTCAATAGTGGCGGCGAGACCCGAAGTTTAACTAAACCTAAAATCAACAACATTATGAATGCTGGCCTGCATTGCACTGTTGAACTGCCATTATTTTCCCTTCATATATTCCTAGTTTACATCCACCACACTTCCCTTATAGAAGATACTATCCTAACGAAAGCTTCCCTATACGACCACGTTGTTATAATCGGCGATTTTAACGTTAACAAGAAAAAACTTAAACAGCTGTCCTCTTTTATGTCTAACTCAAATTTTATTCGTGTCAAAACAGCCCCCACGTTCATTCTGTCAGAAAACCAATTCCCCACTCCCGATGTCATATTGTCTACTAGTAACATTCAACACCTAATCCAAAATGTCTGTTTAATCCCGGATATATGCACAGAGCACTTGTCAATTAAATTCTTATTACAAATGGAACCACCCATCCCAGCAACCCCGAAATAAATATATAAATTCAATGACTGCGACGTTAATAAAGTGACAAAGGACAGGACAGATTTCATCTCCAATAATATAAAAATTAACCCCATCACTATTACACATTTTATTAATACACTTGCAGAGTCAATCAAACGAAACACACCTATATTAAACAACCTTACAAATATCCCCTTCCCGAATTCATACTTAGATTTATTAAATATAAAAAACAACTGTACAGGGACCTGCGACTAACGGACGAGACTTATTTAAAACATAAGTATAATAAAATCAAAAAGGACATTCATAACCTCATTCGTAAATATAAGACAGATCTGTAGATTAAACCCTGCGAAAACATCAATAAGAAACAGGGAAAACAGTACTGGATAGAAATTCAAAAACTGTCGAAATATAAAAAAAAACGGACTATCTTCAAAGTATACGACACCCAACAGACGAAACACTGACGGACGATAGAACAATAACAGACACTTTTGCGAACTACTTTGAAGAGACATACCAAATAACAGAAGACAGAATATACGACAAAGACTTTTTCATCTCTATTAACGACTGGTATGATATAGAAGAGGAAGAATATTTTAGCGTTCTATTTAAAGGCAAAAATACAGCACCTGGCTTTGACAACATGTCTCGTATAATCCTGAAAGTCCTTCCCTACAACATCCATCAATATATCATCGAAATCTTTAATTATGTGTATAAGTCCCAAACCATACTTCAGGAGTGGAAGCAAAGTATAATAACATGTATCCAAAACATAATAACGATCCACTGTCAGTTTCAAGTTACCGACCTATTATACTGCTATCAGTCCTGTGCAAAATTTTTGAGACAATTCTCAATAACAAAATATTGTTCATCATTCACGACCGCATCTCCCCTTATCAGTTTGGTTTCCTCCAAAATAAATCTACCACACTTCCCTTATCCATACTTACTTCCAATTGCCAAACAGCAAACTTCGAAAGCCAGGAGTCCGTGTCTGGCATCGAG
>CAXAKX010001029.1:0-12596 GCA_963969525.1 Ontholestes murinus
AACAGCTTTCTGTTCGCTAGTTGCCATTTTTGCCACTAAAGTCCTCTAGTGCATGTATGTACCAACAAACATAACTGTCTAAATTGATTTTTAATTTCATGTATTAATTATGATTATAAGTTTTAAGCAATAAGGACTATAAAGCGTTAAAACGCCGCTATTCATTTAGAAATGCCCGGTATAAGGTTAACAATATATATTTTTAGATTTAAGATTACTTTACTGTATGTTAGAGCATATAAGTACGAAATTACCGAATCCATAGACTCATTCTCTGAAAATAACTATAACGAAGAATTAAAAACAATATATACTACTGCTACTAAAAAGTTAGTAAACGGTTACAGTTAAAGAATAATAGATTACTTATGTAAAAAACTCTTATAAAAATATTTCTATGCATCGTCACAGTTAGACACAAAAAATATTACAATTTGTTAAAAATCTACCTAGAAATATTTTTAATTTTTTAATACTAGATTAAATGAACAATAAATATTAAATTTAAAAAAAACCTCAAGAGTATTGTAACCACAAGTCGAAACTAGTTGAAGAAAACTAAAAATAAATGAAACAAAATGAAGTATTTTAATTAACAATTAATACAAAAATGTTTGACCTCGGATTATAGGAGAAATTAGTTCATTCTATTTTTTCTTCCAAAATTTAATAGATTAAAGTTTGTGATTCGGTCAAAAAATCCTACCTCTTATTGGTGTGGTAATTTCCATATCACGTCAATAACATTTTTATAGTTAGAATATTCTCATAGATATCGTAACATACCAAAATAATTAACTAATAATATGCAAAGATACTGATAGAGTTTACTATAGCTTATGTGTAAAAGTAAGAAAGTTATTCCAGGCGAGTACATTTATTATATGAGTATGGAGTTCATACAGGAGACGCATATTCTAAGTGGCATCTGACAAGGGAGCAATAGAATGTCTTAAGATATTCTACATTAAATTCTTTCCCTATCTGCAGAGCCTTACTAGTAATATCTGCAATATGAGTAGTTAATAAATGTTTTAATCAAAAGTAACACCAAGACCCTTTATAGTTTCAACCTGAATCAAATTTGAAGAATTGTTATTATATGTAAAGTTAATATTACTTTGGCATCTTAATGTAGTCATGGAGTAATATTTGCTTACATTAAGATGTAATCGGGTCATTTATTTAGATTATTAATATCATCTTGAATAGATACACAATCATCATAAGTGCAGACAAATTTGAATAATTTTAAGTCATCAGTATATAATAGAAAATTACAATTTTTAATTACTAATTCCAAATCGTTGATGAACAATATAAACAGAATCGGTCCTTGAGCCTTGAGGCAACCCTGAAGTGACTGAGATTGGCTCATATAAGAAATTATGTTTCTAACATTTTGAATTCTATTTGTTAGAAATGAAAATAGTCATTTAAGGGTACTGAGGCAAAAGCCATAGAATCCTAACTTATCTAATAACAAACCGTAATCAATCCTGTCAAATGCCTTAGAAATTAATTATACAAATATAGGAGTAAATTTTCTTATTTTCATCCTATTCATAATTTTTATAGAAAAAAGAACAGTTATTTAGTAAATACATTTTATAATCATATAAAGCTGTACCAGAATTTTCATTAAATTTACGGGAACTAACATTGCAATATAACAAACTTCAGGTTAAAACTGGCACATATTGGATTGGTAAATTTTATATTATTATCTATATCCATTTTTTAACTGTAAACTGGTTATTTCATAAATTTCTTTTAAATAACATGAAATATTTACTTGCCAGGCATGCCTCTTTATTTTAGAACTAGGTTTGTATTCTACAAAACTTCAATTTACCTTTGTATTAAAAGTATAAGACAAAGATCATAAATCATTTTAATTTGTTTTGAGAAAATATTAAAAGTAAAATTTTAGCAATATTAAGTAGAATTAGCAGATTGATCTCATATTGTTAGAAATATATTTTTTCGGAAGATTTTTACTTCAAGACGTACTAAAATAGATTTTACTTAATACAAATCTCGTTTTAAAGTCATGCTTCCTAATTATACACATATAAGACATGTTTATATGATCCATTGTTTTCTTTTGATAAGTTTAATGTGCTATTACGGTTAGCCGAAAATAATATTAATTATTAAGTAATTATTAATTCTACATTGAATATTCTCCCACTTGATTTATATATAGTTTGCACAATTTCTATTGCAAAACATTAAAAGGTAGTAAATTCATGTAACTATATTTATCACTTTATGCTAATTTGATTTTATTGAATGATAATCAATATGTAAACAGCTGTAGTTGTTAAAAATCTTAAATTTGCCAATTAAAATTCACTTTCACTCAATTAGTTTCATTAAATTTAAAATGATTAACGTTGTTTGTCAAATTTTTGTAAATTTCTGAACATGCTATAACAACAATATTTTGCGAATATTTTAAATACTATTTATTTTGCGTACGTAGTGTCAAGTTAGAGTATGCGGCATTGTTAGTGTCTCCCCAAAATCAGCAACAGTTACAACTTCTAGAGAGTGTTCAGCGCAAATTAATTAATTCTCAAAATTGTTACATTTCAAAGTAAATTAGAGGTTTTGATCACAATGAATTACTAAAATTGTTTAATTTTGATTCGCTTGAGTGCCAACGACAAAAGACAGGTATTAGTTTTCTCTATAAACTGGTTTTGTCCGACATATTAGCAAGGTTCGACTGCATGTACCATCTTTCAGGAGCAGACAGAAGCCAACTTTTAATATCGTGTGCCATCGAACAAATTATGGCCTGAAGTCTCCGTTAAATATTATTTGTAATAATTTTAATCATATAGCGCCGCATTGTAACATTTTTTGTGATACTTTAAGTTCAATCATTTCATGTCGTCTTAACCGGACACAGTAATTTATATTATATTAATAATTACATTTCTGTATTAGGGTTATTTGTTTATATATATATATTATATTTTATTTCATATGATTTGTCTTGTAATTGGGATTCGTTTCCTGTATGGGCAATAAATATATTATTATTATTATAAAATACAACTGTTACTTATAATATATGCTATTCTACAATAAATTCATTTTAGCCTACTTCTAGAGAATGCTGTCATCGTATTTTGCCTTGAAAATTATTAACCATTTATTGTTTTGAGTTTAAGTTATGCTAGTAATACTTTCTTCTTTATATATGTTGCCATGTAATTGATTTTTTTTCCTGTAGGGCAATAAATATTTATTTATTTATTTATTTACTTTATTCTTACAATGTAAACATATATTTTATTATATTTTTGTAGCAAATACAATGCAATATGATGTTTTCTGGATGTAGAGTTGAAAGTCAGTTATATCTGTGCATACATTTATTATTTGAAAAATAAAAACCAAGGATATATATATACTAGGAAATTGTTAAGGTATAAAATATTATTTTACTTACTATAAGATACAATTAAGTGTTCAAAATGTTGTTTTTTTAATTTTATATTTATTACATTATTTTTGTTATAAATAATATAGTTTAGCTGTACACGCTTACGTTCTTTTATATTGTCTTATTTTTTAATTTGTTTAATTTAGTTAAGCACTTAGGTGTCTCTGTTAATCAATAATAGAGGTATGTAAGAATTATACTATTTTTGTTGAATAGTCTCATTTAAAGTAAATTTATTAAAACAGTTATATAAGAAAAATGAATAAAACAATATCTTTTGACCTAATGTACTTTATCAGAGATTTCTTATATAAGAAATAAAATATTAGATTAAACAAAACAGAGATATATTGAATACTTATGTGCTACTCTTTTGATGGATCCAACTGTTTAAATTGTGAGCTGTTATACACTTGTTGTTTTCCATATATTTTTTATCAGATGCTTCTATTTATATACCGCCTCATGTTCCTAATTTTGGCCTTGATACTTTTTGGAAGCTTTAGAATTAACACTCCTGAATAAACCAAAAATTTTAATTGGAAATTGGAACCTACCGCACCTTAATAGGCAGTCAGTAATATGCCCAAAAATTATTGCATTCAATAATTTCTGTAGTATTACTCAACTTAAACAACTAAATAACATAGAGAATATGGATAGTAGGCTTCTTGATTTAGTATTGTCGAATACAGATACACAAATCGACATTAATATGAATGACCAGCCATTTGTACCTGTGGACCCTTATCATCCTCCATTATCTATTACTACAACATTTTTCAACAAAACAAAAACCACTAGCTTTAAATCTTCTAATAACTTCAAATATAATTTCCGGAAAGCCAACTATATTAAATTATATAATTATCTTTGTCAAACGAATTGGTCTTTTATTGACGATTTTACTAGTGTAAATATTGCACTTGTCAGCTTTTATGAAACTTTATATGCCATCTTCGGTCAGTATCTTCCCAAAACTACTCCAACCGTAACTTCTTACCCAGTATGGTTTAATTCGGCGATTATAAAAACCTTGAGATGAAGCAATATTACTGAACTAAATGGAAAAAGACGAATAATTTACGATATCATGAAGAATTCAAGAGACTTCGTGCGATTGTTAAAATAGATATAGATGGTGCGTATCATAATCATATAGAAGAAGTACAACGCGAAATAAAGACTTAACTATGGAAATTTATGCACACGAAGCAAGGTACCGCCAGAATTCCCGAAAACGTGAAGTATAATGACTCGAACATTGATTGAACTTCCACAGGATATAGTGAACGCTTTTGCGAAATGTTTCTCTGATAAGTATACCTGTATATCGGAACCAAATAACCCGATACTCATATACAAATTACCTTTGCTTTTCAATGCAATCTCCTACTGAAGATGACATTTTAAAGAAAATGGCAACACTAGCAAATAAATTTACCGCAGGAGATGACATGGTTCCCAGCTTTCTTATTAGATATATGAGATTTATATTTGCTAGACCACTCACAACAATCATAAACTTGGCGTTCAAAACATCTACCTTCCCTAACCTCTGGAAATGTGAAAGAATTTCTCCAGTGTTAAAAAAGGGAGCAACTTCCGATTTTGTGAACTATAGACCAATCTCTAATTTTCTCAAATTTTGCAAAAGTCTTTTGAACAATTAATTCATAACTTAATTTTTAATAACATACGTTCACACTTGCCTTCTAGGCAACATGGATTTATACCAGGACGGTCAAGAATAACTAATTTAGCAACAATTACACAATTTATAGCTGAAACTCTTGACCGTAGAGGGCAAGTTGACGTTGTGTATACAGACTTTTCCCGTGCCTTCGACAGTATAAGCATAGTATTTTGTTAAATAAGCTAAGTGGGTTCGGCCTTTCTCCTAGCTTTCTCAGTCTCATAGCGTCGTATTTGTGTAATAGGCATAATTATGTTTTCTACAACCGTTATAAGTCGAATGAATTTTTATTAACATCGAGGGTGCCGCAGGGTTCTAATCTTGGTCCCCTCATATTTGCTATTTTTATTGATGATCTTATCAAATCATTAACCTGTAAAGCATTGGCGTATGCGGATGATATTAAAATTTATAATATTGTATTTAACCAAACTGATGTTGATGTACTTCAACATAATGTTACGACTATGGTTGATTGGTGCGCTAAAAATAAACTTGAATTGAATGTCGGCAAATGTTTCTCATATCGTATAGTCGTAAAATACAACAGTTTCCGTCTGATTACAAAATTGGTGATAATGTGCTTGGCAAACATACAACTGTTAAGGATCTGGATGTTCTTTTGACTCAAAGTTTTTTTTTTGTCAACACATTGATAGTGTATGTAAGTCATCTACAAAAATGTTTATAATGCGCACGTCGAAATACTTCACTAACTTAATGGTTTTAACCACATTGTATTATGCCTTTGTTGTCAGTAAAATTGAATATGTTGCATTAGTATGGTATCCATACTATACTAATCAACAGCTTGCGGTTGAGAAAATCCAACGGCGTTTTTTTTTAATTTCTCTCATACAAATTAGATTGGCGACTATCCTGCTCGAAACATTGATTAACATTAACTATTAAACAGACATGACATTATTTCGCTTCAAGAACGCAGTGAACGACTGCGCCAATTTTGCATGGAAACTAGTGAAAAATAAAATTGACTGCTGTAGTTTATTATCTAGAATAATTTTCCATGTGCCTCGTTCATCGTCCCACTTCAATTCTACGTTTCATGCTGCTACGAGAACCATCATCATGTTCAAGGCTCCATTGACGCACATATGTCGTAACACTGACATCCTTTATAAAGATATTTTCTTTGAAAGACTCCGTAAGGCATGAAAAATTATCCAATGTTACTTTGTTAAATTTAAGTTGTATTATTTATATTATTTATTACTATTTTATTGTAATGTATCCTATTATTAGGTTATTCCTGTTGGGCAATAAACACATTTATTTATCAGACAAATGGATACGTCTTTCGATGCTTATGGATCACTTACATGCTTATAATTATATGTATTTGTAAGTGTATCAAAATGACTATAAATGGTTTATTTATTTATGTACTTATATATTTGATCTTCTTTCTTAAAAAATACATATAAAAAACAAATTACAGAATTACAGAAACGTAAAATTTGGTTCAAAAGAATCATGTGCGGAGTTTATAATAAATTATGTTCCTTAACTTTTTAGGAGGAAATTCTGGGAGTTAATGTCACATGTACTACAGAGTTCCTTCTACCTTTCTTTATTGTTTTAATTAATGAATAAATGATTTTCTAGAATGTTAAAATACAGCCAATATTTAATTCATATAAGTGATTTAAAATTTCTCTCAAAATAATTCTGTTAATGAAAGTAATTTGCACTTTTCCTTTCTTTCTCAGTAATCTTTTTATTTATAGGCCATTCAAAATTTAATTAGTTTAATATAATGTTGAACTTCTAATGCTTGCACTAAAGTACCGCCAGATATTAGATTTATTACCAGGAGTAGCTGTTTTAACTATTAGGTGTTAGTTCTTGTATAATTACTATAAGATAGTGGTGCAGTATATGAAAGTTCGCTAAGTCTATTTTTATTTCTAGGAGTATAAACTAAAGCTTTAATTCCAAGATTTTAGGATTTTATTGGAAAATCTGAAGATGTTATAGTAAAACTTGGTGGGCCAGAATTGGAATGATTCTTGTATTTTTTTTTGACACTATAATAGTAATCATATTAAATGAATAATACAAGGATAGTACCTTGAAATTTTCATTTTTCCTTTTACTATAAGATACAAGTAAGTAAACTATTATTATAATATAATACTTATATATTATATTATATTATATTATATTGCAAACAAAGAAATGTATTATTCAATATTAATTAATATATTATTATATTAGAGTCATTATCAAATTTTACTGAAAGTACCTAGAGAAAATATTTTCAATTTATTTATTGGTGTTATAACAATAATTTCATTAAAATATAAACATAAATGCAGCCTATATTAAATTAAAGTTAGTTCTTTGTAGAAAATTAACTAATAATTTAAAAATACGAAAACTTTTCGTGAATCTACAACAATGACTCTTACTAAGACTACAAAACAAATTACTTGTTGAAACAACTACTTCTCTGGCTAATACCTCGACAGATATTGAATGATACAAAAGAATTTGCGTGTTACAAATAGTACAACTATCATAGTAACATAGTAACACTAATTTGTATAAAATTATTTCTGTTGAATAAACTAATAAATAAGAAAATGTACTTTAGACTGTTTGAAAGTGAATATAAATTTTCATGTTATATTCACTTTTAAACAGGCTAAATTACATTTTTTGATTTATAACTAACATGTTTAACAGGTTTATAAATAAAATTTAAAGTTATATACACAGAAAGCTTAAGAGTAGCTATATATAAATTTACAGAATACGCAAATATACATATTCATATCTAAAAAAGTAAAATTTCATTGATAACATATTGAAAAAACATTATTCTCAATAAATTCTGCAACTAAATAGGGCCAATTATTAAGAAGAAATGTTTTAAGTATGGTAGACATGTTGTAGATTAAATAAGGCGAAATGCACTTACTCTCAAATATAGATTTACTTAAACCTGCGTCCTCTGCTTGCTCATATTTTTACGACACATTAGATAGTCTTAATCTTTTATTAAAGTTATTAATGAACCCACTCATCTAACGGGTACTACTGAGTCTCTTCTAGATGTAATATTAGTTCCAAAAAACATAGATTTCCGTATACATGATATGATTTACTGTGCATTTTCGGATCATGATGCAGTGTTTTCTGAAATTACTACTACCGTAGCTAATATTGCACCAATTTTATCAACTTTTCTATCAAAAATTGATATGTTACAGTTTAATAATTCATTGGCCAATGTAACCTTTCAGAAAATATTAAGTATTGAGTACATTAATAATAAACTAATCCTGCAACTATTTAATCAGTTTGTTCCAATTACAACACAGCTCTATAAATACATCATCTTGGCTTACGGATAATATGAAATTATTAATCAATAGTCGCAATAAAGCTAAAGCTCTTTATAGAAAAACCAAAAAAGTATCTCATCGTGATTCCTATAAAATACTAAAAAACTTTACTTATGTCGCACTTAGAAATGAAAAAAAAAATCTCACATATATCGCGTACTAAAAATAACACGTTTCTGTGAAAACATCTTCGGTATCTAGAACTAAAAAAAAAGAAATAAATCCATTACCAAATTCACTAGCTGACGTAAATCGCACCAATAAATACTTTGTTGATAGTATTCCGAATAGTTATAGCGCTGGTACTAAGGAATTTGAAGAATATTTGAAAAATAATTTTTTACCGACAAACAATAACTTTGAATTTCAATTAGTAAGTAAAGAAGTTGATGTCACCATGCTGCGAATGTGCTGTCTCACTGTATTGCCATATATAGTACACTTCTTGAACACTTGCTTTCTGTTTTCAGTTTTTCCTGAATTAATTGTGACCAATTAGAATTTTACCAGCATTATCAAAGATCGTTGAGAAAATCATAACTGAGCAACTCTTTAATTTTGTAACAGACATCTTACTGAAACAACAATCCGGGCTTAGGAGAGGTCATAGTTGCGAAACAGCACTACTTGCAGTAACAGATGATATTATTAGGGCCACTGATGCAGGAAATATAACAGTTTTAGTTTTACTAGATTTTAGTAAGTGATAGATAGGGTATCTGACCTTATATGACAATATCAAAGTGACAATTTTTACTAAATGTCCCCTTTTATTAGAAGAAATTAGGCTTATTTTGCCTGAAAATATGTATCCGAAGCTGAGTTCGTGTATGATGAAACAGTGAAGGAAAGGACCTACAGGTTAGAGTGGAAGAACATTCTCCAAGAGTGAACTCCGCCTTTTAGCTTGCTGTCGAAATTTTCCGTATATTTTTGTTTAATCTTTTATAAATTGTATTTGTAAAGCAAGTGTGATAAAGAACTTATAAATAAATAAATAAATAAATATAAATATAAACAAAGGTGTCCGAAAGGGTTCTATATTGGGAACCTTGTTGTTTTCAATATATACAAGTGGTATATTGCATCAACTGACTAACTGTTAAATGAGGATCTTATGAAAATATCTAATATATCAAGAACATTAGACCTCTGTATAAACCCTACAAAGTCCTCATTTCTTGTATTTGGAAATCGAAACGCTCGTAAGGCGGAAATACTAAACATTCACATGAATGCAATTATTATTCCTTATGCCGAGGAAGCCAAAAATTTAGGTTTTTAATATGGATACATCATTACGCTATCGAACGTTGGTTAATAAGTATATCTCAAGACCTTACCTCAACTTAAAATGCTTATACCCGCACAAGCACTATCTTAATACTAACACTAAAATAATATTATGTGATAGTTTAGTTCTGTCTCGTTTTACCTATTGCTCTACCTTATATGGCGCGGCGATTGATAGCAATACACGCATACGTATTCAACGGGTACAAAACGCATGCTGATCTATGGTATCAAAAAATTTGATTATATCACACACAAGCTTATTGATGCTAAATGGTTAGATATGGCAGCTGGAAGAAGGCTTTGTGTCTTTTCTATAAAATAATTAAAAATAAAACTCATGTCTACCTGTATAACAAAATCACATTTAGAAATGACGTCCATCATCTAAATACCAGATTTAGAGGAAGAATATCTCCTCCTAAACACAAAACTTATTTTTTCCAACGATTATTTACGTATCAAATCTATCACGTTTATAACTCGGCTCATGAATTATTCCAAACATCTACCTACAACAAGTTTAAATCGCTGATAAAGATAACAACGTAGTGTTACTGATTTGCTATGCTCTGGGTAAATTATCCATCCTTATGTTTTATTAGAATAGATCATATATTGATAAAAGTTAGGTTAGATAAAAATTTACTAAGTTAGGTTAAATGATACATTCAAAAATTAAGTTGTATAACAGTTTGGTAAATTATGTTAGATTAAAGGCTATAATACATATTAATTGCTAACCTAACATTCGTTTATTTTTCCTGAATTTCGCATAAATTGTAATTGTTAACCTTATTATTTCACTTAACTAATGTACTGCGTGTGTGTGTGTTTGCATGTGTGTTGTGCGTTTCCCAAAGGTTGAGTGGAAGACCAGCAATATCTCTTGCAGATAAATATGCTGAACATCGTCTGTTTCTGCTATTATGTATTTATCTTTTGTATATTTACTACTGATATTGTTATGTAATGTAATATAGTGGAAATAATGATGTATTATTAATTATTATTTATTTATTTAGTTAAATGTCTTAACATTTTGTTTAGTATGCATTAAACATGCTAGATTTTATAAAGTGGGCGCAGTTAATACATCTAATTCGTTGAAATATTTTTTGCAGTCCTACCTAAAAGAATGTCCTGCTTAAATTTGCAGGGCTCGTCGTTTCGTTTTAAAAATACTAAATCGTCACAGAATTCTGCACGATATATATGAATGGATAAATGTGCGGTATATATACAATAAACTTTGCTTAAGAACGAATATTATCATATTTCTTAAAACAATTTTTTGAGGCGTCTATAGCTTGCTCGAACCAGCTTTATTGAAAATCGATAACTAGACCTCATAATTCAGGGGATGTTTTATAAGAATCTGGGTTGTGTTTTAGTGTTATCAATATCTGGACTGATTTTGAGCCATTTAATTTTATATTCAGTTTATGCATTGCCGACTCTATTGATTTAATTTTACTGATTTTGTCTTATCGTCAGCATATAGTATTACTGATGTATTAGTAAGATGACGTCATTGATATAATTAATTAATATCACACTCACATAGAATATTTAATAAAAAGGTCTCCAAAAATTTGACTTAAATACGC
This sequence comes from Ontholestes murinus, assembly GCA_963969525.1. Classification (NCBI taxonomy): domain Eukaryota; kingdom Metazoa; phylum Arthropoda; class Insecta; order Coleoptera; family Staphylinidae; genus Ontholestes; species Ontholestes murinus. The sequence goes on from CAXAKX010001029.1 coordinate 11,431, forward strand.
CTGAAATGGCTAAAATATTGGCGTACTGGCATCACCCGATAAGAATTTCCACCAGTAGCCAAATATAATGGGTCAAGTGGAAGAACATGAAAACTCGATCTCCGCCTTCAAGGTCTATGCTCAACATTTTAAAGTGATTTAGTATATTTATGTATGTATTTTATGGATTCTTTTAAATATATCCTGTAAAGCAAATAAACTACACTAAACTAATATAGATTAAAAACAGAAACTGGCTAATAATTGACCCTTGCAGAACCATATAAATAATTTTTTGTTTGACCTACATGACTTAACGTTAAGGACTGTTTTCTGGTTGTAGGATAAAAGCACTAGGGTTGAAATTATAGGCATTCTATAAAATATTGAGTGCGTGACGCAGTCAAATGCCAAATGTCAAATGCCGAAATCAAACATATTACAGGCCACTAAATCACTGCTTTCGAAAGCAACAATATAATTGATTGTTGATAACTTTATTAATTGTCATACTAGTATTTATATATATATATATATATATATATATATATGATGTTATATTTGAGGTTTTCGCGGGTAAAATATGTTAATACAGGTTTTCGGGTGTTTTTCCGCGTGAATTGTGTAAATGTACGACGTTTCGATGAGCTCTCTGCCATCTTCATCAGGTATCTTCGCTTGTGTGGATCAAGGAATTACTGGATTGCCTTTAAGTTGGTGCTGTATTTATAGTTGAGTTTCTCACATTCCTTCTGGTTTGGCTGCGTGTCATTGGTCTGTGTGTAATCAGTTGTTCTGGTGTGGGTTGCGCCTGCGTGTAGATGTTGTGTGTTGTTGTGTTTTCTTCGTTGTTCTGTGGTGACGATTTTTTCTTTTTTAATTTATTTAAAACATGTTTCCAGGAGTTTGGAAGGCGTTGAGAGTCGTCTCTCCTATTCATGGATTGAGGACGTACTTCAATTTCTATTGCTTCTCGTATGATGCGGGTGTTAAAATGTTTCGTGTTGCATAATATTTTCGTATTATCAAAATCTATTTTGTGGCCGGTTTGTAGGTGGTGTTGAGCTAATGAAGAGGTGGTCTGGTTTTGTTTTACTGCATTTATGTGTTCCTTTATTCTTACTCCTATTCTTCTATTAGTCTGTCCTACGTATGTTTCGTCGCAATTTTTGCATGGTATTTCGTAT